>JAOVVB010232653.1:0-24155 GCA_028570985.1 Heterobranchus longifilis
GATCTGGGGGGGGTTAGGATAGACATGCATTTAGTAAAGTTAAGTATTATTTTAAATTTACAATACCCGAGTTTCAGTACTGGTACCAACACTGTATATTTTTTATATATATATTTTACTTGATAAAGTATAAGTAAACAAAACTATGAAATTGACCAAGCATTTGACACCAACCTGAGTACCTGAAAGTTTTCAGTACTTGGTACTACAGACACATTTTGGTCAGTACCAAAAATTATTAAGACGTGATACCCAGTCCTAGTAGTTAGCTAGACATGTAGTTACAGTTTTCAAGCAAGGTAGTTTTGCTAGGTTGGGTATACAGTTTCCAGCTTAAATAATGTTACACTCAGTGGTCAGTGGGTACAGCTTTCTTCACCAAATGGTCTCATACCTGTGCTTTAATTGAATCTGCAGTTTTCTTATACATGAATTTGTGAATTAATTTTCAAAAATGTAACTTACTAATGAAAGCTTCTTCTGCTTGTCCTCCTTTGTCGTAAGTCTTATTGTTAAAGTTGGGTGGTCGCCAAAAATTATGCGACACCTTTGACTGCGTACAGACCATACTCAACATATTTCTATCCATGTTGTATTATTGACTACTTTTTACAACGTGATTTCATCCTCATTCAGAAGAGGGCATGGCATCCTTATAGGAACTTCTGTTTGAAGTAGAACTGAAGAAGCCATTCCTATAAATAATAAGGTGTCTTAGACTCTACAGCTCCAGTGGATACTTTCATTACCACTAGAGAGAAGGATGCTAAAAAAAACGTTCTCAAGCGTTATGTTACTTCAAAGGAAATCTCTGCACAGTACCCAACACTAAGAAGTTGTACTTCAACAGTGACCACTGAGTGTAAACACAGTATAGCTAGCTCAAAATGTCATCACTAAGATTAGATTTGATCTGGTGTTCATTGACAGTAAAGCCTGTAACTACATGCTGCTTTTTAAATAAACCTAGAACTTTCAGCTGTCCAGGAGTGACACTATGGGAGGAAGACCAAGATAAAGGACAAACCCCACTAACCACTCATTCTGTACTACTGTGTGTAGTACTTTGGTAGTACTACTCACTCCTACTTAAGGTTGGTTAGTGGCTTTCTCATATCAGCTAGTTACGTAGCTTACATCTGCTACAACAAAGATATAAAATGCACTCAAACAATACTTTAGACTTCATGTAGGTCATGTTTTTGTGCAGCATGAGGAACACGTCTAGTCTAGGATACAGTAGGCCTTTTAGGTCCAGGACACATTCTAGTAAGAATTTCCTAGATGTTAACATCTAGGATTGTATTATTAGGAGTGAATGTATGGGCCATTCCAAGAATAACATAACCATAAAGAATGTTCAGAGGGTAAATACAGGTTTTTGTTCAGAAATTGGTTCATGTGAGTTGTAAGAATGGTTTTGCTGTAGGTCCTCGACTTTCATTAATCATTTCAGTTTTCTAAGAATTTCATACAGCTGTGAAATTCAACTTTCATTCGAAATGTCAAAAACCGGTTTCCTTTTCAAAGAGAAAACTAATATTAAAGAACTAATATAACATCTTGTTCATGAACTCTGGTCCATCTACTAAACAAAAATGCAAGCCATGTTCATGAAAGCCTTATGAATATTTTACTTTATGCATCAAGGCCTTAATTGATGCCTGTGATGTCCTGGCATAACTGAAGCTGTTAGAACAGCTTGCCTTCTGATTTTATTATGAGTTAATGTGGGTTTTTTATAGCTAGTAAGTCAGATTTTCTAGATGTTTCATTTTGTATTATCTAGAGAATTATGTGTCATCCAATATAAAGGATATTGCATTTTTAACTGTGGTAAGTCTTTGAGGTAGGTCATAGTAAAGCTGTTAAGGGTAAGTCAAGTTTTCTGTTCCGTTTGCGTCAACCTCGGTGGAGTGTAGCTGCGAATTCCGGATATCCAGAAAAGTGACGTGTTAACAGAAGACCCAGAAGACTACTCGCCATTGTGACCACGCAAAGTAAAGCCTCCCTAATTCATTTACAGTGAGAGATGTTAGTATTTTACACGTTAAAATGATTTATTTGGATATCAGTTAAGGATGTGCTTTTACTTAATTGTTTATGACTTTTGCAAGCAGAGTTGTAGTCCAGTCACCAAACCTCAACTCAAGTCAAGTTCCAGCCCTACAGTGTTTGAATCCGAGTCCATGTCACAGAGTTTATTTATGCAAGGCCCGGTTAGAGTCATCGAGTTAATGTTGTGGCCAAGTCATGACTGAGTCACTGAGGTAAGGATGGCATTTCTGAAGATATTCCCACATCACTGAGGTAATTTCAAAATTGCAGACAGGTTTCTCATTTTTATCCGGCAGATTGTATCAGCTATAGCTGGTCCTTCCATCTGTAAAACTAATGTTAGCTCAGGAAGCTAACATCAGGTTACACCATCATGTAGGGGCTGTCGGTCAGATATCGTTAACTTTAACAATGTCATTAACACAGTAAGTGGTCAACTATATTTAAAACCAGTAGATACTTCTTTTGAATGATATGGTCATTATTAAGAATATGTCAAGTGATGTTACGTAGCATTTTGTCCAAGCTAAGTTTGCCCACTTTTTAAAAGTTTAGACCAAGTATATCACATACATGACCTAAATTACCTTTATAAATGTTAGAACTGTGAATTGGGACCTTTTGTATTATGAGCCGTGAACTAGCTTGTCATTTCAGTCTGAAGTTTACGTTAGCTCAGGAAGCTAACATAAAGAGCTTTTACTATAGGGGTCATGTTCCATGATGATTCTTACACATATGGTTTGAGTAATAGCTCATCCAAGCTAAATTGGTTTACTTTTTAATCAGTTTACCTATTATGTAAGTGTGACACATCAGTATTTTAAGCTCATTAACTTTTTGGATTCTGGGCTATGAATTCTCTTTTCCTTTCAGTCTGTGAAACTATCTACGTTAGCTCAGAAAGCTAATGTAGAGACCTTTTAACATAATTTACGGGTCAGTTGGATATCGTTAGCTTTGGCAGTTTCAGGCACGACTTACTGGTAGTCTGTCATCAATATGGTAAGTAACTCTATACCTAACATTAATATTGTGACGTCATTTTGAATATCATGGTGATTATTCTTAACCATAATTTTTAAGTAATATGTAGCAGCTTGCAAAAAGCTGCTAATAATTGGCCCAAAACTATGAAAATCTGGGCTTTGAACTAGCCTGTGAAATGAATGTTAGCTCAGGGAGCTAACGTAGTGAGCTTTTAGCATTGTTTAGATGCCGCCAATCGGATATCGTTATCTTTAGCAGTTTGTTAATGATGTTAACGTTTTGAGTTGTCAATGATATCAGGACTCAGATTACACTTGAATGTGAGTCAAAGATTCAGGCACTTACAATACTCAGTAGACATCTGAGGTTATTTGGAAGGTTGTTGTTTCCCTTCCTAACATGTTTAGATGTAATATAATTCAGTATGTGATGCTAACAGGTTTTAGAGGTATTGCCAGGCTCAAGGACTGTTCATCCAGATTATGTGTTTGGTCAATTTTTTGCTTTTGTTTCAGTCTGAATCAGCACAAACACTGGCTGTCGTGTCCCAGTCAGTGTTTGAACACTTTTGCAGTTCCATCACCCAAACGACCGTAGGCCATCTGTCACTCCTCTCATTTTCGTGCATTTAAATCCACTGTGATCACACAGCGATTCTCTTCTTTGCGTTTAAATATGCTGCTCAGGTAACGTCCGTTCACATGCCACTGTCCTTTGACTGTCACAGGACAAACAACCAGACTATTAGTTTAGATTAGTTTGGTGTCGACTAAAGTGGACATGATGAGGTCCAGTATGGAGTCAAGGAACAGAAATGGAAAACAGTAAATTACCTAAAATAAGCTGTAAGATGATTTTTAAAATGTAGATGGATGGGCCTCCCCAACAATTTGATAGTTAATACCCACATCATCATTTCTAAATCGGTGATCTACAACATGTTAATTTTGGGACACAATAAATGGGCTTCTTTAAACCCAATATACATCATAGTTAAGTCTGTTTTTACATCAAACCTAACAGAATGGCATATGTCCAGTTATTTTTTATTTGAGATTCAATTCCATTTCTTTTCTCTAAATGAAATACTGGACTCTGAATGAACATAAGACCATAAGAAACTTGAGGCAGAGTAGAAGAAAAGTTTCGGAAATAATTAATTTTAGAAGTAAGACAGGGTATTAAGTATTGTATTATTAGTATAAAAGTATTATGTAGTGAAATATTAATGACGTTTTAATTAAATTGAATATCGGGACAAAATCAAATGTTTTAGTGCTTTGTGCAGTTTTGTTGGATGTTGTTTCCGTATACTGTCAGCATTAACACATGGGCTATGTACATAAACTCTGCAGTTAGCTAGGGAGACGATATAAATGCTCAGCTAAAAGTCATTCAAAGCTATTCACATCTTTACTGTGAGGTTTAGTATGTTATTGCAGTCTTATTTTTAAGTGACTCAGAATGGTTTGAAATGAAAAAGAAATGCTGTACGTTGCAGAATGGCAATATTTATTGTCTTGACGTGAAGGTAGGTGATCATTTTGATCTTTTAATTGCACTCATTGATCAGGCTGAGAATTTTCTGCAGTTTTAAAAACCAGCAAGTAATTGTCTTAAATTAAACATCCTTCACTAAAATCACAATATTAAACTGCTTACAGGTTCTTAAATACTCTGGAAGTTTAAGTGTAGAACTTGAGTATTGTCTTTCCTTTAGAGAGAATACAGTAATTATTACTTCAGTCAATTAAATGATGATTGATATGCTGAGCTAGAAAGCTTTAACCAATAAGAATAATTTAAGAAGTGTATGACAACTTTAATACAGCATAAAGGTATGTGATAGAAACAGCTACCCACAGGTTGATTATTGACAGAATTATTGGTAAAATTGGGAGTTGTTGCCAGTATAAGTCTGTGGCTGGTTTCACAGAGATCAACTGGCTTTAATCCAACAGTCAGACTTCATAGTTCAGTTCAATCTCTGGATTTTGACCACAGTGGACGTTCTGGAAGACCATTTTTAATCTTTCTGCAGCTGTTTATTCACATTGATAATTACATTACACGAGTCTAAGAGCAAAACAAATACTGGCCAAAGTTTACAGACCAGCCTAATAGAGCTTTGTGAAACCAGCCTGAGGATTAATGTACAGTCATTCATTGCGAGAGACAGTTTGGCATCAACTTGTGCAAAAAAACATTGTAAGGCTTTGTAATTTACAAATGTAATCTGTTAAATTTCTAGGCTTCTCAAACACTAGCGAGCCCAAGAACGTTTGGATCTGTGGTCATTCGCTGGTGTACTGGGCAGAGTCACGGGCCAAGTCTCCAGAGGTAGGTATGCAGCTGGGCATGAACCCCAGCAAGGTGACCATCTGGTGGAAGGGCACCCAGGGCATGACATGGTCCCAGCTCCTGCCCCAGCTCCACCAGCTGAAGGTCACCTGGCCCAACCCGGACGTCCTCATCATGCACCTGGGAGGCAACGACCTGAGCACAGACAGCCCCACCAACCTGCTGGCCTCCGTCAAGAAGGATCTGACCTCCATGAGGAGCATCTTCCCGCATTGCGTCCTCGTGTGGTCCAACATCCTCCCTCGGAGGGTGTGGCGACACTCGCCTGACAACCACGAAGTTGATTTGGTCCGAACCACGGTGAATCGCAGAATTCAAAACATCATCTCAGAGCTGGGCGGCACCTCGCTGACCCACGACAACATCAGGTGCGGCACAAACACAGGCCTGTATCGCATCGATGGTGTCCATCTGTCCCCCAAAGGTATCGACATTTTCAATCTGAACCTGCAAGATTTTCTGGAGAAGTGGGAGATAGAGATGAGCTAAAGAAAAGTTAAGAGATGTATCAAGCATTTTCTGTTTTTACGTCTTCTCTTTTATTTCTAATGATAGCTAGACAGTCACATTAATTCAAATAGCTGCAAAGACTTTATTCAAGCTCATAAAACTCCACCTATAAAGTATCCGGTCTCGTTTGTAATTTTATCTTAAAATGTAGGAACGTCGGGCACAGCTGTTATATATGAATATCATGTTTGTCTGTCTTGAAATAATAAATTCAATATCAACTGATGTTCTGTTGTATGGATATTATTTTTAAGAAAAGATGTACTGGTAAAATATACATTTTGTTAATGTTATACAACAAATTTGTGGAGACATTTTAATTGATACACAGAGAGCTGTCATAACCGCAGGTAAATGTGATTTAAATAATGTCAACATTCTATCGTTTATGTTAATGTTTTGTATGTGTGTTTTTTGGGTTGAAAATAAAAAATATATATTCAAGTCTTTTTAATGCTTCTATTTAGTGCTGGGCGATATGACTCAGTTTGACTCAGATAAATTTTGCTTTTTCTGTGAAATCCAAATTTTTCAAAAAATTATGAGGCCAGTCATATTTAGCAGTTTTATAAAACCGATCAGAAAACTTTTTTTTTAAATCATCAAAACAATGAAATCAATACTAAAATAGGGCTAGTCTCACATAGCCAGAGCTATCTCCACAGCGCTGCTGGGGGGAAGTCTGGATTCAATGCGCTTTCACTCCTGGATAGGGAAAATACAGAAGACGATTAGGGCCACGTGATTTATTTTTTTAAATTCTGAGTTTAAAGTCAGAATTCTGACTTTAATCTCAGAATTCTGATTTCCTACTTAAAAAAATAAATTCATGTGGCCCTAATCCTCTTCTGTAGTAAAAAAAAAAAAAAAAAAGAAAATGTTATTCAGTACAAGATATGTTTTCCAAATTATATTTGACTGGCAGGCTTACATTAATTCAACATTTATAAAATAAGCACATTTAGCTTTGTTAAATGGTGCCCCCCAAAAATGCAAACCAGTCCTGGTATTCAATGACAGTCTTCACTGTGTTTAAAACAATAAATGGTTCTCACCCACTAGCTTCTTCTTCGTTGGTGGGGGCGTGTTCTTTCAGGTACAGGTGAAACATTAAAATATCACCCAGGAGGTTCCGTTGGAGTTACAGATCCATGAGCTTGAATCACGGATCTTTTTTATCATTCATCTCCACCATCACCAGGTAAACAGTAGAAATATTCTGTTCACCAAATAATCAACCAGGAATGTTTGCATGCATATATTTGATTATACAATATAATGCGTAGCGAGATGAATTGCATTGCTGCAAAAGTTGAGCCATAATATCAAAAGTGCTCATCTACAACATATTTAAAATATATGAATAGTTGCTCTTAGTTTTGACAGTTAGTTGAGTTTCATTTATCTGACATTATTTTTCTGCATTTTCTGAACTGGCCGTCCCACAATTAAACTTTGCTTTCTTTCTGTTCTGTAGTCTGGTATTTGGCACTTTATTAGTCTCTATAAAGAGCTGCCAGGAGAGGACATGCAACAAAGATCCCCAACTCAAACCGTGAACAATTCAATGGTTGGTATCTAAGAGTCCAAGGCCACCAGGATGCCTCAGGTTGACTGGCTGTTGACAGAGAACATTCCCAAGAAATTGTCCAGATTTAATATTTATAACAACTTTATCGCCCAGCACTACACGCACTTTATTCTCCACTGAAGTTACCAAGCTGTGTTGTACCTGTTGGAGCCGACAAGGTGAGTTTTTGTTTTCTCTGCAGGTTCCAGCTCAGGTGAAGCTCAGGATGACTCGAGCACTCAGCAGGTGAACTGAACGCCACCAGGACATCACACACCTCCAGCAGAATCTCAGACTCATCCACAAAAATGTAGAGGAAAAAAGAATCCATCTTTGTCCTTCTGTTCTGGCTTTCCATCCACACTTCTACCACAGCAAACAGCAATGTATCCAAAGAGCCTCCAGGCTCGTCAGGGGACAAATAATAATATTTTTTATTTATAGAGTGCTTTTCATCAAAGACACTTAACATCAGTGGCGTGCACAGACATTTTGGGGGGTAGGTGCTCAAGTGAAAAAAGGGCACCCCTCTCATAAGTGGATGTTGCTGCAGGGCACTCTGTGGCAGCTGCATCAACAAGAAAGTCGAAAAGGTAGGTGTGGTGGGAGGCTTGTGAGGTGCGGTCTAGCAGAATTACAACTCATGCAATTTTCGGGCATTATTACATGCTTTTAATTGAGAATTGATGCCATGGGCCACATTAAAAAACTAAAATATGAAATTAGAAAAGGGAATTAATAAAAACAAATGTCAAAAACGGCACTTATCTGGTCAAAAGGACAAAAGGACAGGTGCTTGAGCACTACCTGGCATCTATCTGTGCACGTCCCTGCTTAACATTAACAATGATCATTTAAAAACAACATTCTAAAAATATATAACACAGAACATTAATTACTCTTCAAAAGACAATACAAATGTCCTAATAACATTAATCTCTGTGAGATATATATTTTGTACTCTAAAATACATACATGTATGAGCTGTAGTCAGAATGGCACATTTGTAACCTATGATAGGCATTTTAACTTACTGGGAGCCTCCACTAACCTCTGACAGTTTCTATGCTAAAAGATACCTGGCCTCAGGTTTGTGGTAATTAAATAGAAATGAAGTCAGGAAAATGCAGCATATAAACATAAAACTGAAATAATGAAAGTCACTAAACTATATTTTGACACTGGGACTCTCCTCAAAACAGGTCCTCATAAGGTAAGTTTAATATGGCCTATTCCCAAAGCAATGTAAAATGAGCACAAACTTTTTCAAATGCAGTCAGTCTGGAGCTTTCAGAGCTTCTCTGCCCCTGTTAGTAGTAATTTTGGGTGTACTGCCGGTATTTTAGCTTGTGACCCATTAAAGCAAAGCAATCCCGCAGCACCTCTCTTTCTTACATTGTTTTGTTTGGAAACATCAAATGGGATTAAAGGGTCAGATCATCTGGGGGGGGTTTCACAAGAAACATTTTTTTTGGGTTTTTCTTTTCTCAAAATTGATCATCTCTTGACCTCATGATAGGAACTAGGGGTGTAACGATACATCGATCTGGATCGGTATATCGATTCAATGATCAACGATCCAATACCATCGATGCAAAGTGAAAATATCGATGCATATCTTTAAGATACACCTTTACTGTATTTTCCCACTTTATATTTATGCTTTTCATTCAAAATACTAGTTTGTTTTTCATTTAAATGTCTGGAAGAGCTCAGTAATAAAATAGTCAAATCATATTTGAGTTGCTTTTTGTGAGTAGATGTAAATGTAACTGATTGTGTTAAATGGACATATCTCGTCTCATATCAATCGCAGGCCCCTGAATTCAATTAAATCGTATCATGGTAGACTTTGTGATATCAGCAAATATTGTATAGTTTTTGTGATTTTCACCCCTAATGGGAACCGTTGGTGTACTGAACAGTCATTGGTGTGAAATAGTGGCTCATCAATAGTGATTACTAAAGTAAGGCTTCAGCTAACGATTATTTACTTAAAATTGTGAAAAGTGCTCTGAAAACATTGTCATTTCAAAATCAATTTATACCAGTGTAGTTTTGATTCACATGAATTTTACACTGAAACTAAAGTTGTATCACTGTAGTGTAATACAAAACATAAAGGTACTGACAGAAGTCACATTTTTATTTTAAAACTAACAACAAATTATGCAAAAACTTAAGTGGTTTTAGATATTTTTTCACAACAATGTAAATATACTTCATTGTCCTCCAAGAGGAAGTTATATAGGATTTGTAAATAAAACATGTAAATAACATCATTTTAATGAGACTATTAATTAGTCTGTATCTGTCATTATGCTGCTCACAGCTTTGAAACATTTAAAACATTCAGACATATCAAGATAAAACTATTTTCACTGGAACTTCTTTCTACAGGAGGTCTTTATGAGTCCTGATGAATTCAATCAAAACTATTTGCATAAATAGATCTGTAAAGATGAACTGACTCTTCCAGGCTACTGAATATATATTTTCTGGATGTACTCGGACTACACAGTTGTATGTAGGTGATTTTTGTAGACATGTATGTCCACAGTGAAACACCTGAACAACATAAAAACACTTAAATCTCAAACGACAAAACTGCATCACAGCCAACATACGGTGAGGAGAGACGTGTGATCGGATATATGCTGATATTTAAAATTAAGACAAAGAAAGAGACATTTACTACACTACATTCATTTGACAGTTTTAGTGCAGATTAGGATTTTACATACAAAACAATAATGATAATTTTATAAAATGATGCATTGTTGTAGATTAAACAGTTGTTATCTATGACAACAGAGGTTAGGCTACAGTTTATAAAATACTTAAAATTGGCTCCACGAAATATACAATACAACACTGTACTTTCACTTTTCTGTTGATAATACTTCTGTACTTTTACATAGAATTTTAACTGCAGGACTCTAACTTGTAACAAAGTATTTTTACAGTGAGATACTGCTGCTTTTACTTTAGTAGAAGAGCTAAGTACTTAAAGTACTTGCTGTTAGTATCATATCAATGATCATTATTTTCAACTGTCATATGACTGAATTGTACAGCTGTCCACATACTTTTGGCCATGTGTACCTCAGGTTGAGCTATCAGAATCTGTCTGGTTCAACACTGAGAATAAAAAAATGATGTAAATATCTTTCAACTGTCTGATGTCCTGAAATCACTGTTTTTATTCAATAAAAAAATCTCTAAAATGTATTTTTCTGGTGTTTCATTTGAATTTAAAACACATGTTGCAAAGATTACTTTGGAGATTTAAGGTGAGACACAGGCAAAAAAAACATTGTTTTTTTTCATGCACTGGTCAATTTTGAGATTTTGGGCTATTTTTGCTTCCATAACTTGATAATACACATTTGCATATTTAAATATAATATTTTGTAAAACTTGTAATGTAAAAAAAAAAAAAAAAAATGTATTAATGTAATTGTAAGTAATCAACTGGGGAAGTTTCGTGGTGATATTAGTTAAATTTTTACCCCATTCACCTGTAGTATATCAGCTTAAAGGAAAACAATATAATAGTATACATAAATAATATTTAGGTGGTGTTTATTTAGCTTTCGAAGACAAGAAATTCTCCAGTCTCTTGGTTGAAAATTAATCCAAATTTCACTTTATTTTGGAGAGATGACTCTTTAGGTAATTACATGTAGATGATATACTGTGTGTGTGTGTGTGTGTGTGTGTGTGTGTATATATATATTGATTACGGGGCACAGATCATTTCATTATAGTTTTTTTGTCTTTGTTGCTTTTCTATTTATCAGCTTGATTAGAGAATTCTTATAGAGGTTAATATCCATTAGAAATAAAGTCAGGTTTGGTTTTCTATTGGTCATTTTATGTATATGGATTTTTTTTAAAGCTCACATTTTTGTCCATTGCATGTCAATCCACAATATTTGGGATTTTTGTTTAGACCATGGTTTAGACTAGTTGGGGTAAAAAAAAAGGGTCCTTTTATCTGTGAATGTGTTGTGTACCATGTTGTTCCTGTAGGGGGCAGCTGTCTGTTTATTTCTGACAGTAGAAGAAGAAACAGGAGGTTTATGTGATGCATGTAGAGAAATGACCGAGGTGCAGAGAATCTGTTTGTTTTTTTAAATAAAATAATTTAAGAATTACTTAAACCCTTAAGTAAAGCGCCTGGGTTTTTTTTGTTTTGCATCAAAGAAACGCTGGAGACGTCAACCGGTTGAACGCGGGAAACCAGAGAATCTCTGCGGGAGGAGATGTACCGTGGTCGGCCTCCGCCGAGAGGAGGCTACCCGCCGCCTTTCGAAGGCCGAGGTCCGCGGCCTCCGAGGCCTTACCCGGCACCGGACTACAGAGACGATAGGAACCGGCCCGTGCCTCCCTACCACCCCGGCTACCACGACCATGGTCCTCCGGAGTCCTTCCGCCGCTCCCCGCCGCGCAGGAGGTACCCTTCCCCCGGGTCAGGAAGCCACCGAGGCGGAGAGTACTGGGCCGGTGGTCCGCCAAGAGAGGTGAGTCAGCCGGGCTCAAAATAAGGTCCAATTAATGTCCAAGCAGACTGGGGCCAGTTAATGTTATTGTCTCTTGAGAATGTAGTTGAAGTCGGCTGTCCCACTATTAGCATAGTTTGTTTATTAGCATCTGTACACCAAACTCCATTCAAAAACCTGTCGATTTAGCACGGCATCTGTACACCCAAACACATTGCTTGTCCGCTGTGTGTAACGCTAGTAACGTTACTTGTTAAGCCGAAACATTAGGGCTCATTCTTAAATGTTCCTGACAAACTCACCAAGTAACCTTTATTCATACAAGTTTAACTTTGACTGCGTAATTAACGTTACATCTTAGTTATTTTATGTTGATTCACGTAAATGCACCGTGCTAACGCTAACTAACGGCAGCTAGCAGTGTAAAGTTAAACAGATTCTAAAAGTATGTGTTTCGCTGTAACATGTTTTTTCTTCGCGGTTGTCCAAATTGCCGACTTAAAGAACACCGTGGTGTTTTTAAATGGGTTTTAAGTAAGATTAATGTTAACTAACTTTATTTGCTGAGATAAGTTACAAAGCTTCAATGAACCGATTTATGAATGGATTTCGAACATGTGTGAATTAGCTTGTGTGTGTCTGTCTGTGTGTGTGTGTGTGTCTGTCTGTCTGTCTGTGTGTGTGTATGTTAGCTAAATTAGGTTTAAACACAGCTGGGTTTTTCGGCTTCAGTCAATGGTAGTTTTTCTTTCAATTTTATTTTATTTTGAGAACACAAGTACAGTTTTAGTGCCATTTTAAGAGTTTTACGCATATTTAGATGATTATCAGGATAATATGGTGAATCGCAATTATTTTGGCCAGGATAATCGTGACATATTTTCATATCCATGTCTACTACTAAGCCATGCAGATACGATACGATACACTTTATTGTCCCCATGGGGAAATTTGTCTTGTACTCCAAGTGCTAGACACATTTCTCTGCCTTACAGAAGGATCGATAAACAACAACAGAAACAAACACGATCCACATGTACACAGAAGCGCATACTCGTGCAAAACACAAGAACATGGTGTGTTCAGCCGACAGGTGCTTCTGTCGGAGGAAGCCAGGAGACATAAATGTGTCTGATTTCTCTGTGTGTGTTGCAGAGGTCTCCATCACCTCGTGGATCGGCTCCCCTCGACCACAACCTGGTCATCACCGTCGGCAACGAGCTGACTGGAGCATCTGGCTCCACTGCCTCACGGCATCATGACAGGTACTCGTGAAAATAATAAATGTTATTGGCTCATTAGAAATGTGACAGCACGAGAAAGATCCTTGTTTGAATGTGATGTCGATATATGAGAGACTCAAGCTCTTCGGTTGTGAACTTCAGTCCAGTTAAATCCGGTGTTTGCCTACAGAGACTACCCTCCTCGACCCGAGTACGAGCGGGGCCGGAGCCGACCTCGCAGCCGGAGTCCGGACCGGAGCCGGGCCAAGAGTCAGGGGCGGAGCAAGAGTCGAGTGAGGAGCAAGAGCCGCAGTCCGGACCGGAGCCGGGCCAAAAGCCGGGGGCGGAGCAGAAGTCGTAGTCTGGACCGGAGCCGGGCCAAAAGCCGGGGGCGGAGCAGGAGTCGCAGTCCGGACCGGAGCCGGGCCAAGAGCCGGGGACGGAGCAGGAGCCGCAGTCCGGACCGGAGCCGGGCCAAGAGCCGGGGACGGAGCAGGAGTCACAGCCCGGACCGGAGCCGGGCCAAGAGCCAAGGCCGGAGTAAAAGTCGTCCCCGCAGCAGGTCCAGATCCAGAGGGCGGAGCTACAGCACAGCAGCGAGCCACGGCCGCAGTAAGAGCCGACAGAGGAGTCGTAGTGCGAGCAGCAGCAGCATCTCAAGCTCAAGCAGCGGAGACGACAGCGACGCAAAATCCAGAAAAGAGTTCAAAGAGCTAAAGACGGCCCGACGCAGGAAGGAGCTCGAGGAGTTGCTGAGTCAGCCGACAAAATCCATCCTGAAGAGACGCAACGACTCCGAGGACTCGCCATCACTCAGGGTAGGTCGCCAACAACAACCTAACAACCTAACCCTCTAACCCAACAAGCTTTATAAACAGGTCAACAAAAACACACTCACTGACTCCAACATCGCACAACAAAATAATTTATATTTCACATTGACAAAAACGATTCCACAATTCCAAACAAATTCAAAGGGTGTCGAAGAAGATAAGAGAACTAATAAACTTGCGGAAAAACAGTAAAATAAACGTAGTCAAAGTAACCAGAAAGTGTGGTCAAAATTGACTTGAAACCACAGCCTCCACCCGTCTGACACTGCTGAACTTAATTACCTGCCACCATGACAGGTGAGCATATCATTCACATTCCAGTCACCTGACCAAAAGTTACGCCTACCAACTACATCAAATAAAATAAAATAATAAATTTATTCCATATATATATATATATATATATATATATATATACACTAAAATTAATTCAATTCAATTCAATTCAAAAAACTTTATTTGTCCCCAGGGGGCAATTGAAGGCACATAGAGCAGCAGTATTACACAGGGCAAGATTAGTGCAAAAATGCAGAGCAAGAACAAGTGTTACTTGCCAGATAAATAAAAAATAAAAAAAACACACAGGTATGTACAATAAACAAATAAACACAGGTATGTACAGTGTGCAGAATAAATATATAAGACTATAAAAACTCTAATTCCATCTGGTATCATGCCACTTGCATGACTAAAAATAGCCAATGTTGTAATTAACCAGGATCTTTTTTTTTTTTTTTAAATACATTTTTTTGCATTCCATTTCATATTAAATCTGTCTTTCTGTAACAGTTTTGTAGGTGAGGCCCACAAATCCAAATAGAATCTCCAACATGAGGAGAAATAAGTTTGAGTCACACCCTCCATCATCTGCTACCTGAGGATATCCAAATGTTTCTCTTAATAGAGAACAACGGGCCGGGTTCTTTTTTCAGACATCTGAGTACAATAACCCAGACCAAAGCCTTGGATACACACCCATGTCATATTTATCCTGGCTCTGACATGATACTAAAACTTATTTTCATTATCCTGTAAATACCCAGAAATTTATAGCTTTGTACCTTCATTTGTCTTCATAGCAGAAGAGTTCAAACCTGCCGTGCTGAGCGTTGTGCTCACAGTCAAATGTCAAAGTACGCTGCACCACATTTTGCAGAGAACACCACATTGTTGGATCTTTGCGTGGAAAACCAAGTGGGACATTAATGATGCTTGTCAACAATATCAGTCACAGTTAGATGGAAGGTCCTCATAATGCTGCACCTCATGTCTTTTGGGCCGCGGGCTTCTCAGCTGCCGTGGCCTACATTTCTTGCTATTACAGATGTTTTGGCCAAATAAGTAGCAACACGCAAGTCCGAAATTGGTCTTAACCTTTTCTTCCCCTGGAAAAACATTCCTTCCTGTTGAAAGTGTCCAGTGTCCACCTACTATTTAGCTGCTCCATAAAAATGTTTCTAAAGTAAATGAGGGTTGTAGGTTATGTTTTATCTGTGAGATGTTTTTAGCTCTCTGGTTTGGTTGTGGAAAGCAACTAAGTACATTTACTCAAGTGCTGTACTGCATTAACTGTTTTTTGGCCACTTGGGGGCAGTGAAACAAGCTTAAATATCTTGTTCTTTATCTACTAGACTTCACCAGCGTGTCGCTAACTTTGTCCACTGTTTGGTATTAGCTGATATTAGCTTATTGCAAATGTCACTATCTGCTGGTGGGTAAAAAGAAATTGCAATACATAAATGCCAAATAAGGTAATTTAGAAACAATGTCTTCTTTATATATCCCCGTCCAAAATGTTAGTTTACTTTATGCGAAAAATGAATATCAGCTGATATCTTTAAATACAAAAAAATAAAAACAGTCATGGCCAGAAACTAGGGCTGCAACTAACGATTATTTGGATTGTATTTATTAAGTAATCTGTTAATTATTTTCTCGATTAGTTGTTTGATCTGTAAAATGTCAGAAAACTCAAGTATATTCTGTTTACTGTCATAGAGTAAAGAAACCAGAAAATCTTCACATTTAAGAAGCTGGAATCAAAATTACTCAAACCGATCAATCGATTATCAAAATAGTTGGCGATTAAGTTAAGAGTTGACAACTAATCGATGAATCGTTGCAGCTCTACAAGAAACATGACTCCAAATGAATGATAATGTTGCACTGTATGATGTGTAAATAAGCTAACACTGTTGTTTTCACAGATTGTTTCTGTTGCCCCCAAGTGGCCAAAAAATCAGTTATTGCAGGTTTCAGTAAAGTCATGAATACAGAACTTTTACGAGTAACAGAATAGTTTTTTCGTTGTGGAATTGCTGCTTTTACTCGAGTCAAAGATCTGAACACTTCTATCATAACTGCTCTTATTTCAGAGGCCAATTAGCCGCACAGGAATGGGTGAGTCAATTGTGACTCATAAAGCCCCCCAGGTGAAACCATAAACAGGGAAACCTACACAAGAGAAACAGATTTCCCATAACAAACGGTCCCATGCAATGTGGTTTCATGTACATCAGCTCACTTCCGTTTGTCAAAGTTAATGGCAGCACATAATTAATGTTTAAGAAGGCCAAGGGAGTATCCGTGGATTTGTCCGTGAGAACGTGACACTTTGAATTCTTCATGCCGTCCTTGACTTAATCACACAGCGCAGCTTTACACCATGACTTGCACATAAAAACAGTTGATGCTGACCCGTGTTGTATTTTGTGGGCAAAGAGATGAGCCTTAATTGCAGACTTTGGAAAGTTGTCAATCCCACAGAATAGCTCTCTAAGCCACATTAGGGACATTACAGTTTGTCCCTCGGATATTTCAACAGGCTTTTCTCTCACTGGGGATACTGAAAGCAATTCTTCTGCTGCTAAAAGTGGGATTAATATTGTTTCAAACATGACAGCTGTATAAATCATTGCACTGTTTTATTAATGCTGTTTGTTTAATCGACACACAATGAAGTTTGCCCTTTAATTTGTTAACCCCAATTTATGAAGGGATTTAAACTGTCGAGTAAGAAGTGGGTTAGCGTCGAGCTGAATTTTAGAGCATGACACGGAAATGGAACTGGACCAAGCAGCAGCCTCCGGGGCTGAAAAATGAAGCCAAAAAAAGTGCCAAAAAATACAGTTCCTTCAATGGTCACTTGAGGCTGGCTTCAAAAGTGAGTTAATCCCCATAGACCCCCATGTTAAAATGTCCAACTTTACAGCAGAAATAAACATGTTTACAGCCTGGCAGAAAAATGCTTTTGGTCTCTAGCTAATTTTCCCATTTGTGACAATGAGGGTGAATTTTTGTATAACTTGCCAGTTTCAATTATGTTAAGGCTTAAAGTTCTGCACAATTAATAACAGGTGGGTGCCGTCACAGCTGGCTAGCCGCTGCATCCAGGCTTCATTGGGCTCACCTCAGATTCACCTCTTTGCCTATTTTCCGATAATTCTGAGTTAGGCGGAGTCAGGCACTGCCAAGATGGCGACGGCCAGAGCCGCTCACATTGAGCTTCATTTTGGCTCTTCAGAAACCGATGGGTGACTTCACGGAGACTGCGTCCATATTTGTCTTTGAGTGGGACATTAAACATGCATCACTGAAGAATTTGGACAGCAGCTGAATTGTAAAAAGTGAAGTGATTGGATTCAAACATTTATGTCGACTGTTTCATTAAAAACAAATACTGTTTTCAATTGGCATCCACCTGACATCTGCTCTGTTGCAATCCCCGTTTCTGCAAACAGTAAAAATGTCTTATTGGTGAGTTCAGACTTCTCCAAATGGAGAAAATGTGTTTGCTACATTTTAGAAGAAAAATGTTTTTTTGCTCCTGAGTTTGAATTTATAGTTCTCTCTGTTTCCACAGCATCATTGAATTTGGGCAAACAGGGTCACTCTACTGGGTCTTTTTTACTGGGTTTTACTCTATTGAATCCCCTCTGAGAGTTAGGCTATTATCTTTATTAGTAGTAGTAGTCGTAGTAGTAGTAGTAGTAATGTTGTTTGGGCTAATTAGTATGTTTTAGCCACGCTAACGATGTACCTCTACATGGCAATATCAGTTACAGTGTTTGTAATGCCCATAGAATTTATTTATTTAATCTAACGTGTCATGACACAACCCAAGTCCTGCACAGCTGTTTATTTGGAAGTAATTCCCACAGAATAAGCTAACATGTCTGAGATGATAAGACTGAGGCTGCAAGTAACGATTATTTTTCGTTTAATCTGCCAATGTGGTCTGAAAGTAGTTAAAATTGTCCATCACAATTTCTTAGAGCCCAACGTGATGTCATCAAATGTCTTGCTTTGTCCAACCAACATCTGAAACACAAAAACAACATTCAGCTTATTGTAAGAGGAGGAAAAAGCAGCAAATGCTCAAAAAAAAGATTTATTGAATTGCTTATCAAAATAGTTGCAGATTAATTCTCTATTGATCGTCTAATCACTGTAGCTCTAAAAATGCAAAATATTTGCTTTTACCATGTTACACCAAAATGCTAATCCTAAGCATATGACCATGCTAACTGTCTGCATATTTTGATCTATAACTTTACATATGGCACAGTATATTTACACATTAATATTACATATGTTAACACGATCACAGTATTTTCATAGTCTAACATGCTAACATGCCTTGTCAGCGTGGCCAGTAGTCCAGTAACACGCTAACAATGAGATCAAAGCGCAGCTGAGCCGTGTGAAGAACAGCTAAACCTGAAATGTCCTAAAAGGGACACTGTACGCAGGAAAAACTTCCCCTGTCGTCACCCGACCACACTGCATTGTTTTGCATAAATCATTCAGGTAGTTCAGTGGAAAAAAAAGGCTTGTGTTCATGAGTGACAAAAATAAAAATGTGTTGCCCGGCTGTTAAAAACCACAAGTGTCTGTGACCGGTTGTGACATAATGAAACAAACAGGTGTGTATCTACGATCTTTTAAGCATTGCCAAATGTTACTATCCCAATTATGTGCGAACTGACAGAAATAGGAAGAACAGAGTGGATTTTTGGTTTCCAGATGCTGTCATTAGACATGCAGAGAATAAACACATCCTCATGTTCTAACCAAAGAATGTTAATACTCTCACCTGCCGCAGTACTTCTCTTTGATGGTGCCAGCATGAATCGGCTCTCTTGTTGGCAGGAGTTGTTACAGGATGAGGCCCTGTACCCCGACTTTTGATAGGCCTTGTTGTGTGTATGTGTGTGTAGGTCATCTGCGGGCTATGCTGCTCAGATTACTGGTTGGTCCAATACACAGAGGAGTTGACTGTGGAGTTAAAAGCTGACTCAAAGCAGCCATTTCAGCAAATCAGTCAATCACTCATTCGCTTATCACAGTCAATATGTCAGTCGTCACAGTCAATGCAATCCTTAATTCTTTCCCTTATCAATAGGTGCGTTTACATGGACCCTAATATTCCACTAATAATCACAATAATGGCTCAATCAGAATAAAAATGTCTCATATAAACATCAACAATTGAAAGAGACTGGCCCGATGGGAAGGAGTTTTCAGTCGGGTTAAGAGGGCTGGTCTAAACCAGTGGTTCCCAACCTGGGGGTCCCGACATAGTTTTGATAGTTTGGATTACTATTTAAACTTTAAAAAACCCTCACCAGGTGAAGACCTGAACACAAGCAAGATCTGCATTCCGCATTAGAAAAGTACACAATTAAAACAACCAAAGAGCTTACAGAACAATGACCAAACGTCATGGAGAAGAAAAGAAAGAAGCCTGTTACGTATGTATAATTGTTAAAAAATAAACCAAATATACAACACAGAGAATTGTATTAAAAGTTCTTAAAATTGAATTCATCCAAATTTCTTGCAGTTTATTGCGTTCACAATTTAGTTTAATTGTACAGTTTACTGTTATTGTTATGCATTGAATATAATATGAAATATCCATAAAATATCACTATAGAAAAGGGGCCCCATAAGGAAGAAGGTTGTGAACCACAGGTCTAATAACCATGTAAACACTTAATCCAATCATTTAATTCCAGTTAAAATAAATACAGGTTATTATTTCTGCGCATGTTTGCCCAGCTGCTATAGCTTTTGTTGTTGTTGTTGTTGTTGTTGTTAGCATTATTGACGCTATATTTAGAATATTTTCAGTGCTTTACCTTGCCAAAGAACACGGGAGTTGCTGGTCTACCGCTGCCTCGAGCGGTTGGAATCTCGACTCTTGAATCTTGAATATTGTCCATGTAACCGCAGCTAATGATCACGTAAACACTCGCTCAATATAGGCCGAGGCCTATACACTGACAGTGTACAAGTATACAGCTACTGTATAATCACAGTAGTAATTATAACAATTATAACCATGCACTTATAATATGTTGCAGTAAGTAAAGAAAACTTAACCTGAGCAGGATGATTAGAGAGAAGCTTTCTGAGGCTGAGAAAGTGTCTGTCAATGCAGACGAATATTTGCATGTAATACACATCACACATTCCTTCCCCTAAAACCACCATGACACATAGAGCTGCAGAGCTCAGCCCGCTCTGGGGAGCCATATTTTCCCATGGCCCAATCCGAAGCTCGAGTCTAAGCGAGCACACGTGGCATTGTGAGAGCTGCAGTGATTTGCGTGGCAACAAAACACAACTCTCTTGGCACTGACAACAAAACAGCGGTGCGATCAATTCGCCAACGCAGGCATCCGATCCAGCCTGTCAGTGGAAGCTAATCAAGTCTGAAATCTTGCGCGTTACGTCTTTTCGTTTTCTGCTGACCTCAACTTGGAGAAAGGAGAAAAAACAGTCAGGAAGCATCCGTTTCTAATCAGTGCTCCTGCTGGATTACTCTGGGAGGAGAGAAGAAAGAGCAAAGCAGGAATGAAATAGTTATTAAAAGACTTGCGTTGGCCTATAGCAGCTGCTTTTGATGATATAATAAACAGTTAATACAAAATTAGATCAGATAACCCAGAGGGAAAAGCTAATTACCTTATTTTTGAAATAACTATAATCTTCAGTAGTACATCTGGTCCCTGGTTAATGTTGTCATTAATATTCCTGATATTGTGGGCTGCTGAAGTCCATATGCTGAATATGTTTGTATGCATTTCATGGCGTTTGCATAAAATATCGTGTCTGACCGTTCTTACTCTACAACGCTTATCAAAGCTGATCGCTGCAGGGAAAGACAAATATTTTCTGGCATCTATCAATACATCCCTGCACTCTTTACGTTTGAACTCAATCTCATGTTGAATCTGTGGGAAATGACTTTAATGAGAGCATTTGTTACATGTACGTCGTCCATATCCAACATAAGCTAATAATGAAAGACTAGAATTGATGTTACCATATTCCGGGAGGTTTTTGATTCGAACGCGGTTTCTCTGGATTGCCACACACGTCTCAAATATCGAGAAAAACCTCAGCTAATCAGAGCCTCTTTGATCGGTAATTACATTGACATGGCCTATTCAGTGAGACAGAATCACAATTACACAGTCACAATTAACAGTTTTAGTCCCTGCTTATCATATATTAAACTGTGTAATCCTAGATTCAACGCAAATTAAAGATGATCTCATTCTTCTGAATGAATTGAAACGAACAGATGCTAAAAACAATGTAAGCACCGGCTCTACCAAGCCCATCAATTTGGTGGCCAAAGTACCTGCAATCAGCTCTGGCGGCCACAATTTTTATTTAACCTTTATTTAGACAGGTAATAATCTCATTGAGACACGCAGTCTGATAACACTTGGTGGCTACTGTATTTGTTGGCCACATGGTTAAAGTTGAACGCTGAAATTGACTCAGTCATAAACTGTATATAAAGATGGACAGCCGAACAGCTCCCCATAAGTGAAGCCAAAACATCTGGATCGCCCCCTGGTGGCTGGCTGCAGTACAGGTCCTGTCTCCTCAATGTTAGCAGATGGGACGTGAGCCAAACTAAAAACTCAAAGTACTTGTTCAATACATTTTCCCCAAAGATGGTTTCTGTCATTTTAAGTAGTTCTTATCACGCTGGTGTTTGTACAAGTGTTTTTCTGATAAGTTTGGTTTTAAGTAGTTATTTGATGCTAGAAAAACAGGGTGAAGTGTCATGATTGACAGCTGTGATTGACTCCTGATTGGTCGGGCGGGACTTCGATGCTGCCCGGTCGCTGCTGTGCTAGTCTCGCACAGCCAGACCTATCTCCACAGCGCTGTGTTCGCCCTGGGGGCAGGGGGAAGAGGTCTGGATTCGATAGCTTTCACTCCGATATAGTGGGAAAAACTCCCTGGCCTGTTTGTATTGAACCAATCAAAATCGTCTTGGGCGGCGCTACGCCCCGGCTGCAGCGAAGGGACTTTGAGAACCACACGAAGGGAAGGAGGGACTTCCTCTGGCGGAAGTATAAGGTTTTATACCGACACTGCTTATGTAGCAACCCAGACTACTACTGCGCAGACTCTGGTTGCAAAATTACAAGATGGCGACGCCCGTATCCGGGATATTTCACTTTTGTACAGTGGGAGGAAGCGCAGACCTGTCGTCCATCTTTATATACAGTCTATGCTCTCAACCAGTTTCCGGTGATAATCTGCAGTTTGGGCCCCTCACTTTGTTGTCTTTGCAGTATGTTGATACCTCCACCCAGATACTGTGAGAAGGGTAAAGCAAAACACTGAGGATTTTATTTGCACATATGATGTGAACCACATCTGATTAACATTACAGCATCTTTTCAATTGAACAAATGCTTCCTCTCAGCCTGTGATGTGCCAGAGTCTGGTCTCTCAGCACAAGAGGATTAGGAAAAACTTAGTGAAGAGGTTCTCAAGGTCTGTTGGAAGGGGGAGGACGGGGAGCAGCTCAATGGCTTCGACTATCTCCCACTAATGACTCTGATTGTTTTTGCATAGACTCAGTGTCAACCGCTCCAAACCACATTATCAAGATTTTGTCTACTTTCCAAACTTGGGCCTACTTAGGCGTCATGTACAAAGCCAACAGGAGGGATGAGACTCTTTTTCTTCTTAAAAACCCGTTTTACCTCAAACTCTTCTGTCTGCAGATAAAACTCTCATGATGGATTGCCTCATGGCTGCAGCGGCTTCCAAAAAACATAAATAAATGCTGCAGCACCCGGGCTGCCTTGTGGAACCCCACGACTCTTGGCATCTGTGGAGATAAAGGGAATAAATTCATTCTGGAGCTCCTGTAAGTGAGCCAACAAATCAACCAGGATGCGCAGAAACAGCCACAAATCCCTGATGATACTTTCATTATCAATGAAACTTCATCTGGTTTTTCCATTTCTGGCAGGCAGATATTACAATTAGAATGCACATCGAGCACGGAGAATATGATCTGTACAATAGGTAAATTACATGTTGACCTGTCTGTGTGTTAGCTGTCTGCAGGATTTTGTCTCTGCCCCATTATTAACATTGATTATTATGGTTTATAGGTTATTAGTAATCTACACCATCAAAACCAATCTGCAGAGAACAAACCTTATTCTAACTTTGCTCCTAATGCTCAGAATGTTCCAGTCATTTACAGGCTCCACTGCAGGTAGTTATATATACTTACTCATATTTTTCTTTATTATTTTATTATTTACAATATGCAGACAGTGAAGATTATACTGCAGTAGTGGGAGAGCGTATTTATGTAAAGTAAGAAGAAAAAAAAAAATTAGGAGCAGATAGTTGGAAGAGCCAAGAGGTCTGTTCTGCAGCAAAGTTCAGTTTTATATCACAGCACATAGTTTCATTCAGAACTACAGTCACAATAAGAAGTAAAATATTACTCATGGAATAAGCACAATTTTTAATCAAGGTTCTGGAATTTGGTACCAACGGTAAATTTTTTTCAGTACTTTACTCTCTGTAATAACAAGAATTTAATTTCAGTTGTAAAAAATAAGTCCAAACTTCTCAATTTCAACATTATTTACTTAGAACATTTTGTAATTTATTAAGAACATTTTAAGAACATCCCTACCTCCCAAACCTGTCCCTACAACCTGCAGCCTGTCAGTCCGTCACCAGGGCAACACTGTGTGTGTGTGTGTGTGTGTGTGTGTGTGTGTGTGTGTGTGTGTGTGTGTGTGTGTGTGTGTGTGTGTGT
>JAOVVB010232654.1:0-10358 GCA_028570985.1 Heterobranchus longifilis
GGTGGTTGGGTGGGTGGGTGGGTGGGTGGATGGATGGGTGGGTGGATGGGTGGATGGATGGGTGGGTGGATGGATGGGTGGGTGGATGGATGGATGAGTGGGTGAGTGGGTGGGTGTGAGTATGTGCACTGGAGGTAGTGCAAATGTAAGTTGATTAACAGTTGCAGGTATATATGTGGTGATTAAAAAGTAAAGGTAAAGTAAAAACAGTGTAAGAATAATGATGACTGATGAATGGTAAACGCCCTAGGAAATGTAAGATGTCCTTATTATAAGAAATACTGATGTGCAGATCTTCTTTCCATTTTATATATTTTTTAAAAATAAAATGGAAAGAAGATCTGTACAATTCATCAGTAACAGATATGTTTTCAGGGTGTTTTTCTGTTGCTCAAAAGCTCTGTTTTTAAACATTTATTTAATACAGTAATAAAGAAATCATAAAAAACATAAAACATAATACTAACTGCAACTGTGCCTCCTTGCTTATGAACATACCTAATATTAACCAGTTTTCATGTTTATAGATTATATAATTAGATCACCATGTGTCACCTGTGAATTAATATTTTAAACTCTCTAAATGTTGCCACACATGGCTGGGAGGGTTTCTAGATTTTCATGCATGCAGTGTTACAGCAGGGGGCAGCAGCTCATCACGTTAGAGGATTTGATGTTTTTGTGCAGTGTAAGCTCTTCCACCAGCTTATCACATGTTCCGCTTATATTTGCAGCTACTGGACAAATATTTGAGAAGGTGCAATGATTTCAAACTATTTACTATTTATTTGGATGATACACTCTGTATACTGTATTGTGATTAACACTAAACATTTGTACGTGAGACACTTTTGGTTGCCAGTGCCGGTGGTAACATCAGCACGTGGAAAAGTGTGTTTTCTAGAGAAATATGCACAGTCAATTCTCAACTTTAAAGGAGTGAATTTATTATCAACACTTTTTCCACTCATGCACAGTTTTAGACATTTGTTTGAAGGAATATAATTTGTGTGGTGCAGCTGCACACTGCTCTTCCATTGCATGCTGTGGAAATCAGAAATTGTCATAGTGAGAGTTGCAAATGGAATTTTGCTAATTTTCTTTCCGCTCCGTCCCTTGTTGGTCGAGATACAAAGGTCAAAGGTCATCCCACCTATATATTGACAGACTGCATGTGCAGACTGCAGAAGTGTCCAGTGACATTAGATCCACCAAAGTGTCCCTCAGTATGGACAGCTATGACCAATGTGACCAATTTATTTATTCGTATTTATCTTATGACAAACAATTCAGATTATTCTGGCTGTGTTATATTCAAACTAAATGTCGTACAGGTTTATGTTTGTGACAGACAGAGAGAAAGACAGAGGGTTTGTGTTGCACATGGGGTGGTTGGCTCGATCACACGCAGGACTTTCAGGAGACCGGAGTTCAAATCCTTGTTTATCACACAACCGTCATGTATTTAAAATAGAACACAAAAGTAGGTATTTTAATGCCAATCTCTGTGTTTTTTTTTTTTTACTAACCATACCAAGTCGTTTTGTTGCCTAAACCTAACTAAGTATATCTGTAGCCTAAACCTACCAAATTAGTCCCATATCACAACATTAATTGCAACGTTAATGACGTGCATATCACGTGACCGGGATGTGTATTTAAACTGGAAGTAGGGAGTACGAATTTTAATATGAGATCGTTTTGTTGCCTAAACCTGTGTTGTTGTTTAAACCTACCGAATTCCTCCCATTTCACAACGTTAATTGCGACTATCACGTGACCGGGACATGTATTTAAAACGGGACACATGTTCGTATCATGTTTACGAACTACTGTGCAATACTTTTCCTATGATAGTATACACATTTTTTATGAGAATGCGTTGTGCACGCACGCACACATGCATGCACGCGCGCACGCACACACATACACACACACACACACCCCCACACACACACACACACACACTCAGAGGGGGCTCAGCTCTGCTCTGCCCCCCATTTGAGGCCGATGTGATCCAGATGACGGAGGCTCCAAAGGTAGGAGCAGCAGGGCCCGGGGTCTTCATGGGTCAGCTGTAATTCACCGCAGAGCTCAGAGAGCAGAGTCTTAACACACACAAAACCCCTCACAGAACAGTGAGGCTCCACTTAAAGTCTTGAATATCACACACAAACTCCAGTTCAAAGGCAGGTATGTTGGGATGAAAAACATTAATCGGCTTAATGATGTTCTCTAGCGAATGGTTAGTTTCTTTGAAACACACTAATGCTCCAGTTTACGGGGACTTGGATGCCACAGAAGCATTTGTGGCCCAGAGAGAGAGATTGAAGAAACAGTGTGGGCTGGCAAGAAATAATTCCATAATTATCTCATCGTTTCAGAATTTCTTGAGATTTTACCGACTATGTATTTCCGTTTTTACTCTTTCCTAAAAAAAGAATAAGGAATGTTGAATCTGTGTGCACAGTGCATGTGTGTGTGTGTGTGTGTGTGTGTGTGTGTGTGTGTGTGTGTGTGTGTGTGTGATCCAGAAGCAGCTCTCTCTGTAACCAGAGCCTCCATCACAGAGAGGATGTCTGCTGAAATAACAGCTCTCTGCCTCCAACGGAATTTGTCTGTAAGCTGTAAAAGATGGCGAGGGAGACGGAGGAAAAAGTGAGCTCGGGAAGTATTTCTCTCTGTGGCGCTGTAATCAGCAGCACTCGGCCCTGCGGAGTTTAAAATAGTAAATCCGCTCAAAGACAGTTCAAGGGCTGAATAGAGATCGCTCTCCCTGCAGGTGTGTGTCTGTGTGTGTTTGTGTGCGTCTCTGCTTGTAGTTCGAATGAAGACGTGTGAATCTGGTTATAATGGAGCGGTTTTCTATTTTTAGGGTACAAGTCTTACTTAGGCCTGCTCTACATTCAGTGGTGTTAAATGGGTTTTACAAGCTTAAACAGTCTGTATTGTCCATATATGTTTGCAACTTAACACAAACCAGTGTAATTTAGTGATGACATCACAAATCATACAAACACCTCTCCATTGAAACAACCCCCCCCCCCAAAAAAGTGCTTTAACAAGTCAGTTTCAATGCCAGAGTTGAATTTCACAAAACATGCAATTTTACGTGCTGCTATGATTAATATTTTGTTTAACATGGTTTTCCCACAAAAAGTAAAAGGAAAAGGCCCCTGAAAAGGGGCTGGAAGCACATCTAGTCTTCTCCCTCATTAAGAAATTCTGGATCTGGCCTCAAGCCTCGTCCACCACTGTTGCCATAGTTGCGCTAGCCACAAATTACTTGATTGGTTCGACATATGATGTCATAAAACCTGTCTGTCTGAATCCGGATTTTTGAAACTGTTGTTGGCACACTGCAGTTTCAAGGCAGAAATTCTCAGTCGTGGTGTTGGCTGCTCATTTCACTCATGATGTGTTTTGTAACACATAAAAAACACCATATAGACATATGGGTAAAACTTGATTTTCACGAGAGGGGCTCTTAAAGTTATGAAGAAACGTGTGACTTTGTTGCAGAAAGTGTGATAATGCAACAGTTGCAGTTTATTAGAAAACGCTGATTTTTGATGATTTAGAGATGTCTTTTAAGATCCATTTCCAAAATCCAAATTTGCAACAAAGCAACATTTCATTTGCATTTGTCTTAATTTTTTCACAGTTGCACATTTCTTCATGTATCGCATGTTTGCCCTTGCAATCTGTAGCAGATACAGACAGACCTCAGAGCTCATGGCCGGCACTCATATTATTTTGGGCCCCAATACAAGTATTGGAGAGCAGGAATGGAAGTGGGGAGCAGCAGAATTTGGGTCAGGGGTTGTGGGTCTTTAAATGTACAATAGGGGCTTTAACACGAGGGCAGGGGGAGTTCATGAAAATGGTTTGCAGACTTTTAAAACATTTGAAGAAGAGGAAAATCCAGCTAATCTCTACGAACAGGGCGATCTCTGTTTTAACCATGGACTGCAGGTTCCTCAGACCGACAAAACATCCACGGACTGACGTGACTCAATGTCTGTAGAACCACAAAATATAATGTGGTTCAAGTATTTTGGAAAATCTGAGAGCACAGATTCTTGTTTTGCTTGTTGGTGCAGAATTACTTGCATAGGCCTACTTGAGTTCTCTGCAGTTATCCCACAAACTCTCTCAGTCCGGCTCTGTGCCCGCTTACTTTTATGTCATACTGACTTTGTCGTGTTTTGTTTCGTTTGAAAGTCTTTCAGTTATCTTGAGATTTTGGCTTTCTGATTTGGTGTTTTCCGTTTGTTGGTTTTCCTTGTTTCATTTATTCATTCATGTTGAGTCTGTTTCCTTCACTCCTCATGTGCCATGTCTTATCTTACTTCCTGTCTGATTCCCGCCTTTTTCCACCACACCTGTGTTCCATCAGTTAATTAGTCACCTGTGTATTTAGTCTGTTTTGCCCAAGTTTCACTTGTCAGTTCGTCGTCTATCCTACAGTCCCGTTTCCCCTTGTTAGTTTCAGTGATTTTAGTATTCCTGTTTTTCTTGGATTCGCCTCTGCCTGCATATTTTGGACTGCACCCTGTAAGTTTATTTTCTACATTAAATATTCTGTACTCTTCCTGCTGCCTCCTCATCCATTATCAGCGTTCCATCCAGTTCCTGTTTTTTTTCCTGAAGTGTGACACAAACACTTTCTTCTTTGCTGATTCTTGCTTCTCTCTGCTTCTAAACTTTGGAAATCATCTTCCATTAAACTATTTGACACATGATCTACCTGGTCACACCGTATCCTCGCTTCCTCGTCTTTCGTCCACACACTAAGTCCTGTTAATAGTGTGAAAATGGTGATATTAAGTCAGAGACCTGGCACTTCCTAAATGTCTTTCTTTTCCCTGCATGCCTGCAGCCAACATTCAGAGACTAGATAAGCGAACAGTCGGAGAGGGCCAATCTGTCCTGCTGGCTGGTGAATGATGGACAGTAATTAAAAGTTAGCTAATAACCTCTTCACACCTGACATTTCAACAGGGAGGTCCTGGACACCATTATCTACATATAGATTAAACAGCGTAATTGGCAGGGAGATAGGGTTAGGAGGATCGCGAAAGGAAAAGGAGAAAAAAAAAAAAGCCAGGCCATCGCCAAACCATTAAGCAGAATATCTGAGTGACACTCTGATTTTGCTCCTCTTGCTAATGCGACAGGAATTGAGCTGAACTAAAATGCTAAATGAATGAAGCCTATCTCGGTGTGGTTATTACCGGGGCAAACATCGGCCATGGAAAATAGCTTTAATTTCATAATAATTGCTAGATGGACGTGACTCGTTAGAGACACAATATGAGCGTGGAAGGAGAGGGGAGAGAGGGGGGGGAGGAAGGGTGGAAGGGAGGAGGGCGAGAGAAACTCTTCTGAGGATGAATGCTGTCCGTTGGCCACTTGTGCTCCCACACACTGCAATTTGCACAAACTCAAGTGATACTGTGCACTGATGAGATGGAAATGGAGAGAATTAGTTGCATGGTCATTAGCATTGTGGAAATGTGAGACTACTTCATTTAGCAACTAAAACACTCCTGAATGAGTTTCTACACAGGTTAACACTTTTATAGTTTGTGTTTAACACTAATAGGCTATTATACATGCCTCACATCATAGCAGTCAACATTTCTGATGGCTTTACTAATGAATGTGATATTTAGGTTAAGACTCATTTTCCCAGGCCGACGGGAGCGGCTGTCATCCCGCGTCTCCATTAGAGCTTTTAGTCTATTTTGTCATGTTAAAGGAATAGTCTGGCATTTTGGGAAATGCACTTATTTGCTTTCTTGCCGAGAGTTAGATTAGAAGGTTTATACTGCTGTCATCTGTCTGTTCTGTCTGGTTTCATTCCCTGTTCATAGCAATTACTACGAAAATTAATGCACTTTTCATAATCCGTAATTTTCGTAACAATTCGTACATGTAGCACGTAATTGTGAGATATGGGGCCCAGGTTTAAAAGACACAAAGACATGCTCTGGATGGTTGGCTCGATCACATGGACTTTCACCCAGGAGACTGGAGCTCAAGTTTGCGTGTATCACGCGACCGTCACATGTATTTAAAACGGAACACAGATTTTAATGCCAATCCTCGTGTTTTTTTGTTTTTTTTACTAACCATACCAAGTCCTTTTGTTGCCTAAACCGAACTACATTTGTAGCACACTGCTTCACAATGTTGATTGTGACGTTAATGATGTGGGACATGTACTTAAACTGGAAGTAGGAAGTATGAATTTTAATGTGATTTTATTGCAATCCCAGTGTTTTTTTCCTAACCATACCAAGTCGTTTTGCTGCCTAAAGTGTTGTTGTTGTTGTTGTCGTCTAAACCTACCGAACTCTTCCCATTTCATGACGTGAATTGCAACAGGGTCATGTATTTAAAATGGGACACATGCTAGATATTTACACACTGCTGTGCATACATTCGTATGGTATTATATGAACAGTTTAAGAGAATGTGTTGACATATGATGCTCCAGCCAGCAGCCGGTTAGTTTAGCCAGCTTTCTTTGCGAGGAGGATGGATTACACGCCACAGGACCAGGCACAGGGTGGGGGGGAGGATACTAATGTCGCATTAGGTAAGACACAAAGTTTTGTAAATTAACGTTAACTTGTTAATAGCAATCAGCTGTGAATCGGTGCCGATTGGGACTGTGTCTCCGGGCAGTACATTTCTGTGTCTTTTTGGGTTCGGGCACAAATGTTTGGACCTCTGAAGACCTACATTCAGAGGCCTTATGTTTTCGGGTTGTCTGTCCGTACCACTCTTGTGAATGCAATATCTCAGGAAAGCCTTGAGGGAATTTCTTCAAATTTGGCACAGACATCCACTTGAACTCAAGGATGAGGATTACAATTTGGTGGTCAAAGGTCAAAGGTCACTGTGACCTCACACAACACCTGTTGCGCCATAACTCAAGAATTAATTTCACACAAATGTCTAATAGGATAAAATGATGACATTTTATACCCAGAAGTCAAAGGTCAGCTTCATTATGACATCATAATGTTCTGCAAAAACACCTTTCTGGCCGTTATTCAACACCGTAAGTCAGAAACAGAAAGGGAGACATTTGGTCAGATACAGACACTAATCTTGGGTGTCCACCTTGAAACTGTGGGATTGTTTAGATACTGGGTTGAAGATGTGTGTGAAGCATCCACATTTCGCCCAAAAAAAAATACTCTTAATATCTTTTATTAAATTATTTTAAAGTCTGCACTACATATATTATATGAGTCTGGACAGACATGGATGTAAACTGCAACTTGGGTGGTGGAGGCATATAATCGCGAGGCAGCAATTCTAGTTTTGATAGTCGCCTAAATTGTTACAATTCTAGAATTTTTTTCCCCCAGATTTATTTATAGCGGGTGTAACATAATCTATAAGCTTTGTGTTGAAACAAAAACAAAACAGAATTAGCCAAAATATGGAATAGATCTTTCACAATCGGATGAGTTTGACAGATGGAAAAGAGCAGACACGGCCATTTCTCAAAAGCAGAGGAAGTGAGTCTGTCCACACTTCAGTCCCAAAGCTGTGATGTGCTGTTGCAAGTCTGTGTTAAGTCAGTAGAAAGTGATGTAAAACTGTAGCTGAAAAGAACTAGCTGAAAAACAGCCATGAAAACAGCCTTATTTGCTTCCTCCACGATAAATCAAGTTGACAGAGAAAACTGAACAATAATGACAAAAGCATGCAGATAGTTGCGGCCCCTAAAGCTATCAAAAAGGTCACGTTGAATAGGTAATGGTTACGTTAAAACCTGCCAGGTCACTGCTCCGTGTTTTTCTGACTCGTGTTATTATCCAGTGATGAATCTAAACCCTCTCTCCAGTTATAGGAGGGTAATTTAGTCAAATTTGCGACAGCTTTTGATTTTTGGCCTATTATTTTCACTGTCTGGGAAAGGGCAATTAGTCTACTGCTTGACGCAATAGCTTTTACCCAGTATTTTTTTTATTTTTTTGCACGAGCCATTCATCGAGGGATAATAATGCCCCCCCCCCCCAAAAAAAAACCTCTACATAAAAATTGCCTTTCAGTGGCAGATAATGGCCACTTGCTCGCTATAACAATTCTCCTCTATATGCACTGAATAACCATATGTTTCATAGCAGAGTGGTCATCTTTGTTGCACAAAACTCAGAGTATATGCACATAAGCTGTCCTGGGGAATGTGATTGGCTGGTGCCACATTACAACACAAAAACCTATTTTTCTATTGTGGATTTTGAATTTGGAGAAAAAAATGGAAGATAATTACTGAAGATATTGTATATACAGCATAGCCGACTGTGTATATTGGCATGTTTTAAGGCAAGACACGGGCAAAAACATTTTGACACCATTTTACTTCCATAACACGTCTTCTTTCAGACTAGTGGAAATCAAACATCCAAAATATACATGTAGGTGTTTATTTTACGACACTTTGTCTATTTGTGTCTGTAGATTTCTCCTAAATTCAAAAAATAATTGTCTTAATGTAAGTAATACACTGGGGAAGTTTCATTGTGATATCTAGTTAATTCTTTTCACCCTATTCACATGTAGTGTCTCCCCTTAAAATAAAATAAATTTGAGTCAGTATTGATTGTTCATAAATGTAAGCAAACCCTCTCTAAGTCTCACGATTGTTGTTGTTTTTCATTCTGTGTCTTTGTTACATGCGTCCTTCTCTGCATCTATAAAACTGGGGACTATTCCAATAAATGAAGCCTACTGTACAGTGATTACATGGAGAATAATCACTCACAAGTGCTCATCCGAAGACTTTTACAACAGCAAGTTATATATTCATCCATTTTATTTAATTATTTGAATTCTTTAAATGACTATGAATTGTCTAAATTCACAACACATTTGTGATATAATGCCAGCTTTTTGCATTTGAAAGTTTGATAGTGGAGAATTGATATGCACCGTGAGTAATCTTTTCATTGCACGGTAAGGTTAATAAATAAATAATTTTCAAGACATTTCAGGTTTGAAATTTGACATTTAAAACATTTGTCTGAGATTTGGATCAAACGTCCACCAGTATACAAGGAGGAGGAATATTATGGTGGAGTTCAAGTCTCCACCACTAGATGTCCCTCTTGCTTTAGTCTGGAGGCTGCTGTGTTGTGATTGGAGTGTGTATCTGAGCCATCTGTCCATGACTTGTCTATCCAGACCCCGGGTTCATCCATCATGTCCAGGGGTGCTAGTCTCTCTAAAACCAAACAAGAAAACATTTCTTTATTCCTCTGCTTCATCTCTCCTCTCGGCTCTTTCCTCTCGCATTCTCCACATTCTCTCACCGTCTGTCTCTTTCCGTCCCCCTGCCTTCGATAAAAGGATCGCTTTACTGTTTATACAAGGGGATTGGTGTTGTTAACAGGTGTAGGGTAATGGGATCCCTACTGGCAGCCAGGCACGGTGAGGGTCGCACACCCTCCTCTTCCCCACACTCGCACTCGCACCAGCGATACTCTTCTGATGGATTGCACCCACCATTCATCTAAATTATGTCACTGGCAATGAGCTATCAGTTCAATCTGGCCTAAACGAAGCACAGGGTTTGTTTCTGTTGACACTTCCTCAGCATTCACTTCTCCTCCTGATTACTGTCAGGGCCTGTAGGAGTGACGCAGCTCGGCCAAGCTCGCGGCTGGGCCCCCACTCTACCGCACATTTTATGTGTGTGTGTGTGTGCGTGTGTGTGTGTGTGGCCCTATTTTCACCACCACTTTACAGCTGTTGAGAAGCTGCTATCAGGAAGAGGGATGAGGACTTTGAATTTGCATTCAGCAACTACAGATTGCTGTTACATAAACCCTGACACGCTGTACATTTACTACTCATTCTGTGAAACTTTACTCAAGGTGCAAATTGCACAGCCTGTCCTCCAAAAAATGTCCCCACAGGTCGTTTGTGCAGGGAGCTTATTACAACCTGTAATTACGTTTTGAAGTTAAGCGCCCTTTAGTGGTCGTGTATTTTATTGTGAGGCGTCTCCCTCTAGTGTTCACTGATGTAAGCCGCGTTATGGCGCCAAAAAGGTGGAAATAATGTGACGGTGTATTCAGAGCGAGCGGGCGGGCCGAACAAACACAGGACTTTCACCCAGGAGACCGGGGGTCCGGTTGAAAATAAAATTACACAGCAAGTTTTTTTGCAAGTGACTGTTACAACCAGAAGTACGTGACATTCATGTCATGGGACACGGCGCCTCATGTGAGGTTGTGACGTTCCGTCACGTGTATGGAAGTGATTTAATGTCTCAAATATCATGATTTTAACCCAAACCACAACCTTTTTTCTAACCCTACCAAGTTGTT
>JAOVVB010232655.1:0-10357 GCA_028570985.1 Heterobranchus longifilis
CATTCTTTTTAAAATATTGTCTTTATAGATTTATATGTTGTTTGTCTTGATGTTCTTTCCTTTGTTTCTTTGTTTTAGTGATATGGACCAATAGATGTTCAGTGATACTTCAAATAATATGTTTAAATAGCATTGATTTCTGTACTGTATTATATTTTTATACTAGTAACTAGTGTTAACATTTTTTCTCTACATTAATGAGCCAATGTTTTATGATGTGGGCTGCTGTGGGCCAGGAAGTCCAGGGCCACTTTTTGGTCCCAGTCCGCCCCTGATGGGAGTCACGTGACAAAAGAACGAACGCCTTGCACTAGAAGACTCAAAGGTAACTACTCATTTCTGTTTCCTGTACATAACCTACGGAGGTTTTGCGATGCATTGCGCATGCGCGCCCGGTATGCGCAATCACTCTCTGAGACTACTCGTTCTTCTGAGTTACATTAAAGACTCGTTCAAAAAGAACGGATCGTTCATGAAAGACCCATCACTAGATGCTAGACGAGAAGAGAGGTCTGGTGTGTGTCCTCACCCAGCTGGTCAGAGCGCAGTCCAGCCAATCGCATGGCGCGCTGTGGTGACGCGCTTCTCACGCGCCTCGCCTTGTGTTTACCCAGATTCCTGCTGATGCCCTGTGTGGTGTTAGAGACACAAAGTAACTGTACTGCTCTTGGCTTAAACACTGCAGCATTGCTCTTAAACGGTGTTTAACCTTATTACCACATATGGCGCGGTACCTAGGGATTGATTTTTTTTATTTATTATTTACTCACATCTATGATGTTTAGCTTTAGTGGCTAATTCTCTACAGATAAGATTTTCTCCAAGCTTCCGCATGTGATTAAGCTTTATCTTAAGAATTATCTGATACTGTTGATGTTACAAAAAAATTGTGTAAACTGCAGTGGTGTTTTTAAATACACAAACCCCTGGAGTAGTAGAGTAACCTTACGCTTAGCTGTGTTTGTGCATACAGGAAATCTCTGTTTACTAAATCAAGCTTTTGAGAAAAAAAAACAACAACAACAAAGTAAATCCGCAAATATCTGGTAAGGAATTCTGCTTAATCAAAAGGCAGTATGTAATACGTTACCCCTCATGGATTCACCGTGTGAACATTTTCTTGTGTATTTGGTTCAAAACAAAATCGAAAGCATCCGCTTACAGCTTTTAGTTTAAACCCGGTGACGTCACATGAGCAAGTTCCGCTTTTAGCTCTCCCCTACATTCTGCAGGTTCGTTACAAATGAATCGGAATGCCATACCTTAAAATGGACTGTCATTATAACTGGTGAAGACTTCTTTCTTAGTCTGAAGCAAAGCAGGCGCTCTGTTAATAAATCTGGTGATGTACTCGCTGTCTGTCTATCTGGGCGAGACGCGGTTAGAAGATTTGATGACAGTTAAGACGCTTGTTGTCATAGTGACAGTCGAAGCGTCCCTTGATACGTGCATGCGCACTAAAGGCACATCTAGGCTGCTTTTGTTGTGAGGCTTCTGCACAGTGTGCGTTTCTTCGTTTAAGATTTTTGCGCGTGCCTAAAGTAACATATTCGGTATGCTTTTTGTGACTGGAAAGTTCTAGAAGAAGTACAATGCAGACATATAAAACATAGCCTATACTATATATTTGTTTTTCTTTTGTTGTTTTTTTGAATGTGTATGACTAGCAGGGGAGACATTATAGTGTGTTACACCCGTCATTTGCACTAAATCAGAAGTATTGTCAAAGATTAATTTATCCAATTTATGTGTGATGTGTAAAAAGTCGCCATCTCTCAGTGTGCTGCCTTATGTGAAGTCGACTTTGTTTAAAAAGTGTTACATGCCATGGTGGCGTGGTGTCATAGTGGTTAGCACTGTGGCATCCCACCTCTACGGTTGAGGGTTCGATTTACATTTATGTGCACGCACTGTTCCGTCTGTGCTTGGTGGGTTTCCTCTGGGTACTTAGGTTCCCTCCTACAGTCTAAAGACATGCAACTTAGGTTAACTGGCATTCCCAAATTGCCCGTAGTGTGTGTGTGTGTGTGTGTGTGTGTGCCCTGTGATGGATTAGCACCTTGTCCATAGTGTACCAGGGTGTACCCCACCTCATGCACTAGTCTCCAGGGATAGGCTCCAGGCTCTCCACAACCCTGTGCAGGATAAGTGGTATAGAAGAAGTGTTAGGTGGCTCTTTACATCTTTACAGAATCTGTTGCTGTCTGATTACGTCTCTTTTCATGAGTCAGCTAGAACCAGTGCCCTGACTGCTCTTCTATCAGCAGTCAGGGTTAGGGCTGGTGACTGTGAACCAATGTAAAAAAAAAAGGATCAAAGTTTCAATAAAAATTCAACTTAGAATTTAATTACAAAATAAACCTCACACAATATTATACTGCATGAGCAAGAGTGCTGTACAGTGCTGTCCAATGTTGTCCTGAATATCAGCCTGACTTTGATTTGTCTGCAGGTAATCATAGTACAACAACAGCATGATATTGCTTTTAAAGTACATGTTTTAAAGGAAAAAGACATTTATATGAAGACTGACATTTCAGACACTCTATGGGCAGATAAGGTCTGTCGGGAAAGTATCCAGCCATGAAATGACTGGATTACATGTAATAAACTCGTAATTACACTTCTGGTTCTCTCACAGTCAGTCACTGAGCTTTTTTGATTGCAGCCCGTACACATTTAACATTCCCAGGTGTCCTGCTTGATGCAGGCTTTACAAAACATGGATCCAAAACCTGGATTGCTTTCAACAGATTTTTGCCCATCTTTGTAGCATTTATGCCACACTTATTTGCTCTGCACCTATTACATCATCCCTGAAAACCTTCTGAATCATCCGAATAGTTTCTTTAGAGAAAACCTGAAGCTTAACACAAAATGTAATGCAGATTTGTTGCTCTACTTGCTCAGTCATTTTAAATTTGATAGCCACCCAGTACACATACTCACTCAGTGGTGTCTAGTGCCCAACTGACTAGAACAAAAAAAGTCGTCACTGTTCACACATGCATATTTAATTTACATGATTGTATTGATATGTATACATGACGTTCTCATTATATTAACAATGAACTAGGGAAACTTTCTCTTTGCAACACACAGACTGATTGACAGTCTGTAGTAAGTGTAGTAATAGTTTAGTGTAAATAATTGTTAAAAGACAAGTGAACTGATACAAACAGTCAAATATGTCGGTGCTGTTGTACAGAACATAAAAATTCAATTAATCAAATTAGTGGACCAAATCTAACTGTTATATAGGGTTATTATAAAAATTAATTTTATTTAGGATGAATTTTCCATTTATTTAGGATGGATTTTCCCTGTAACACAGATGCTATTAAAAAATGGGGTTTAGCAAGTGTCTCTTCTAAAGGTCATATTTAACTAACAAAATTTTGCACATTTTGCACAACAGTCTTGTTTCAGTACTCAGCATACTGATTACATATAAATAGCATGAACATATAAATATTGTTTAAATCCTTTTCTACTTTGCTTGTCTTGTCTTCAGTTTACTGGATGACTTTTTACACTAGTCATTTGTCTTCTTAGCGGTGTAAAATATTATTACAGAGCTGCTTATGTTAAATATCACCATGACATTTGATATGTAAGTTGTCGCCCTCTTTTGGGTAAACATGTGAAGTCAACTCCAAAATTATCAATATCTTTCAAAAGAGTGTTAAAAACGAAAGTACACAAAAGTGCTTAAAATGATCACATTTTTTGGTTTAAACGATTAGACAACCTACTTAAATTTTCTGAAATAAAATCACTTGTCATCTAAGAAGATGTAGATTTTTAGTTGATTGGTATTTTCTTACAAAATTTCAAACATTGCAAAATGATACTCCTGAAGAAGAATAAAAAATGCAAATTAGTTCAAATATTTATTCATTTGTTTGTCTTTAGCAACCACTGTCATGCACTGTTGCCTCTGTTGTCTCAGAATTTATAGGTTTTGGTTAGGCATTTTTTCAGTTCTATCACAAAAGTTTCATCATATATTTCTCGTATTAGGACAGCTTTAGAAACACCTGATCTAGTTTACACAGAGATTAACATTTGATTTTGAGCTTGATCACGTGCTCTTGTTCTTATAAGATCTTCTAAAAACCAATCATTTCAAAGGTCACATACTGTCTTCAGACATTTAGGCATTTGGCAGATGCTCATTGTACATCCCAATATAGGTCTCTGGATGAAGACAAGATTTTACATATTCAAAGGGAATTGTTTATCCGAGGAATTAGTAGCAACTCATCACACCAGAAAGCTTTTTGATGTGTATTGGCTGTCTCCAAGCAACAAAAGCTTTGATATATTGGTGATGACCTCACTCAAAGTTTTATTTAATGTGGCAGTGGGGTGTGGTCAAGTACTACTTAGAGCAATACATATTTAATGCAAAGCATACATTGAACAGCCATAAAATCATGACCAGTAACAAGTGAACCAGTAAATGGTGATGGGATTATGTAAACCAAAAGATCACTCATGTCTGGTTCGATCCCACAGAAAAACCAACGCAGCACATATCACTGAGAAAAGTACAGTAAATCCTGGTCATGACAGAAAAGCAACAAAACTCCCAGTGCACCACAGCCTGCATTGCACAGGCCCAGGGAGGCAAAGAGGCCTCCAAACTCTCCAGATCCCACTTTGATGAAACACCAATAGGATGTGCCAGACAACAAAGCTCCATCCACAGAGGCCCCATCCTTCAACTCACAGCACCCAATGGATCTCTGCCAACATTCTGGTACCAGTCACCACAGCACCTCCATAGGTCTTGTGAAGTTATGCCCTGAGAGGGCAGAGCTGCCATGGGAGTCCAAAATCTAGGTGGTTTAAATGTTACAGCTGATCAGTGTATATGAGTACCTTATGTATATACAGGAATTAGTGAAATCTCAAAGACTAGTTGCTGCCTCACTATGCTAATGCACATAAACAACGCTGCCGGAAACAAGAGAGATGTTATTTCAAAAAGGAAATCCATCATGGCACTGAATGCAAGCAGTTCATTTCACTCATGTGTGTTTATCCTGTGCGTGAGAGGGAAAAAGAATGGCAGAAAGAGAACTATGGATCTGTAAAATCGACAACACCAATCAGCTGCAGCAATATGTTTTTCGCTGATGTTTTACTGACACTAACATCTACGATATATTTTCATGCACAATGCCAGTAAACTGAAGGGTAGTTATAGTCACAGCAAGTCATGTCTTATTAGTACCTTATAACACAGTGATCATGAATTTCCAAAGCTGATTGGTCAGTATGTGTGGATTCATTTTATGCAACAGCAGCTCTGACATTTATAGTATATGGAATATATAGTTCCCAGCTTAGTTTTAACGTCAGTGTGTCCTCAGAGGTGTTTGAGCTGAGTTCTTTCTGTATTTTTAACTTCAATGTAGAAAACAAAGGCTGGTGAGGAAACAACCATTTTTAAGGGATAAGGTAAAAAAAAAAATATATATATATATATATATTTTTTTTTTTTTTTTTTGACCTTCCGCTATATTAATTGTTTATTAACAAATTAAAAACATGCTGTACTGAGTGAGAAATGACACAAGTGATACTGCGGGTGTATTGACTCATTTTTTAATAATTTTCTTATGCTGTAGTATACACATGTCCAATGTAATGTATACACGTGTACAGTGTATACACATGTGCATGTGTACTATGCACAAGGGATAACAATAAACGTCCATTGAGTTCCACTCTAAGCTGTAAAAGCTTTTTTTTACCGTGCCCTAAAGAACATTTATAAAAATTCAGAAACAAGAAACAGGTAATGAGCAGACAGACATGAACTGGACAAAGCAGAGACAGGAACAGGTCAAAACCATAATAGCAATCAGGAATAACAGTGATTATCAACAAACTGGTTGGAGTAAACACAGAGCATATACTTAGCAGTTAGTGGGTGTCTTTAGAGGTCTTAAATACTATGGTTGTGAGTGAGTTTGTGTGTGTGTGTGTGTGTGTGGGTGTGAGTGTAATACATAGAATTTAGGTAAGTTGGATTAGTATTCGGATGAACTTGATTGTGTGAGTTGGGAATTGGAATGGCCATGTTTTAATTCACGCAGTCCTTGAAATCTGTCCTGAAGTCTAATCACAATTCCAGTATAGACATATAGATTAAACGCTTATGACACTAATGACTATGAATGCTGGACTAATATCTTATGGAAGATAGAAGATGCTTTTGGTTTGTCCAGAATAAGATAACAGAGATTGTGCTCTCCTTCTCAAACCTACACTTACATGATCTGTAAGCTTTCATTAGCTGAACAATACCGTACCTATCATTTCCAATCCCTTCATCTATCCCTGAGCACTCTCCTTTGCATGGGTTTTGATATGGTAATTTAACAGGAAATGGTAATATGAGCAGAACAATAGATCAGGTTTGAATTCATAATTACAGAATAAGTAAAAGCAGTATTGAGCAATTAGGAAAAAACACACTGCTGTGTGTGAACTAGGGGCGTTCACTGATGATTTTGCAGTGGGTGATTTAACAAAGACTAAATTTGTATGTTGTCTTTTTTCCAGACTGTGGTGGTCTAGATATGAAGGGTTCAAGGTTTAAAAAATCTTCATCATAGTGTTCCTGAATGCTCTACCTTCTTGTCCTAGGTTATTATTAGGTTATTATGCTTTAAAGCATAACATCACCACATGAAAGACATATTTATTTTTAAATGCTTGTGAAAGTGCTTAGCAAATAAAGTGATTTTTTTATATTATTGATTTTTTAAATATTATTATTGATATAAGATGGTGTAAAAAGTTGTTGTAACTCCTGCTGATGTCTCAGGTGGACACTGTTAGCACAATGTATAGGAAAATAGAATTTTTTTTTCAGTGATCTCCCATATACTGTATGTGATACCGGTCAGGTTAGCTCTGAAAAACAAACAAGCAGAACTTCTTTTCTCGTTCATCATTTCCCAACAACATTTAACATTGTATTAATAATAAATCTAAGAGGGAAGTTGTGCTGGCAGCAAACAGTGAATGCAAAATTCCAAAATGTAATGCAGAACATTACAGTCATATAAAACAGTTATAACAGATAATGCTGTTGGCAGAGCTGAAGAACCTGGACAGACTAAAAGACTCAAAGAGTAATTCATGTGTTACTTTTGGTAGAGATGAAACCAGAGCTAGTTCCCACTGGGGCTGCTATCAGAATGTAGTCAAATGACATTGTGGGAAATAATGTTGAAAATGTAAACCAAAGTACGTAATTATGTGCTTCACGCTCTCTTCCTCTCTCTCTCTCTCTCTCTCTCACTCTCCATACCACTGATCCTCTACAGGGTCACGGGGGTCCTTGGAGCCTATCCCACGGAACCTGGGGAACTACCCAGGTTACACCCTTAACAGAGTGCCAATCCATTGCAGGGAACAAGCACATACTCGCATACATATGTGCAGTTGGGAAATGCCAGTCAATGTGTTCTGCATGTCTTTGGACTGTAGGAGGAAACCAGAGTACCTGTAGAAAACCTACCAAGCACAGGGACTCAAAGTGTTGATAGCAGGACCTGAACTCTGAAGGTGCAAGGCCACAGTGCTAACTATTATGCTACCATGCCTCCACAATGACATATTCTGTTAATTTATTTCAGCATCTTCCATTAGCAGATATGATATTAGAGAAAGCATTTTACAGTCTTTACACACAAATGGTGCTTTACCTTTGTAAGTTAGGAAGACATTGAGTCCTAGTAGTAGAAGTAGAAATATAATCACTGTAGTGCTGCATGCCCTTCTTGATGACTTATTAGGTTTAATGTCTGCAAAACCATAAGCACAGGATGGCAAATACTGTCAGGAAATCAAAACTTTGAACTGGAAATAGAAAGCATTGTGATTTAGCATCTGCTGTGTTCTGCTAAACTACATTTAGTAGTTAGGTCCAACTAATAAAAAAAATAATAAAAAAAATAATAATATGATTATTATTAACAACAACAACAACAACAACAATATTAATAAAAATATAAAAAAGCCACAAAACAACATAATTGTCTGTAAACCTTCACAGTCTCTGCTTCTCAAAACCATTTCTGAACATTTTCAAAGTAAAAAAAGTACTTTTTCCAAAGCTAACAACTGCATGCCTTGAAAGGATTGGAAGTTTCTCTTTATGCAAATGAGAAACAAACCATCCAAGTCATTGTCATTTTTAGTGATTAAACTCTAAATAAGATGTTTAACCCTACCGAACAATTAAACCTAATGGATCGATTAAGATAATCATTTAATCAACATTTTAAATTTTTTGTCTGACTTATGTTATTAGAAATTGTGCTGCTCCAGTCTGTTCTCTTTTCACTCTTTGCTTCTTTCTAGAACTTACTGTACTTAATATAATGAGCAAAATTATTTGCCAACAGATTTCTAAAAATTAAAAAGGTAAAATATGTCTAGAAATAGGCTTTTAAACCCAATATTTGGTTTACTGTAATCTTGTAATAAGGAACAGTAAATACATTTGACTAGATTCAAGATATTTAACTTGCTAAGAAGTATTCTTTTGCAGTATGCCAGTGATATATGGGAGTAGCCTTGACACTTTATACTACATTAAGAACACAGCAGTTGTGACATCTGACAGTTCAGGTCTGGTGCTCAAACTGGAATTAACCCTGTACAGTTCTGCTATTGATGCTTATGATACTCACCACTTGTCTGGAAATCATATCGGCCTGAACTGGAGAAATTCATGTCTGCACCATAGAGTAGGTTTTCTTTGCCTAACGTTGTATCTTTGTCCTGATTTCCATCCAGTGCTGTCTCCATCTTCTGCACTACATCAATCAGGACAAGAGAGTCGAGCCCGCATGACAAAACTGTAGATTTAAACAGTTCTCACAAGCTGACTCAACAACTTAAAGTCTTTGAGGAAATAACTTCTATCTTAGAAAAAGGAACTAAAACATCCCTCTTACAAACAGCACAGTTCTGTTTTCCAGCATTATGTACACATTTTGATTCTATACTGTCCATATTCATAATGTAATTATATTGTCAGCATCAGAGACATTTAGAGAGAATTAAGGAACATTTTGAGAATGTAAAACCAGAAGCTTCACAGCTTTCAATTCATTACAAGACTTTAAACTGATGGATGGACGGATGGATGAATGGATACATGAATGGATGGAAATTAATTAAATAACCAGAGTATACATAAAGCTTCCAGGACTAAATTACTGTCTTAATCTGGTCCTGACATAGACCCTGATTTTACAATAACTCAACATCAATCTTTTGCGGAAGTCATTGATCCATAGGAATATTAATGAAATTATAAATTACGTAGGCATGATTGTAAAAAATCCTTTTAAAAAAGTCAAAATATATGTTTAGAGCTTTGTGACAATGATTAAGGTTACAGACATTTTCCTACTGAGAAATGCCAAAGTAAGATAATGCTGTGTAAGCATGATTAACTGTAAACATGTGGCAATCCTAAAAGTAGAGTCACAAGCTGATTCAGCATATCAGAAGTCAACTGACTGGGCACAACACATAATTTTTTTTTTTTTAAATTGGACTACATGGGCCAGAATTCAATTCCTATTAGTAAGAGTGAGGTGAGGAGGGCGTTAAAGAGGATGAAGAGTGGAAAGGCAGCTGGTCCTGATGACATACCTGTGGAGGTATTGAAGTGCTTAAGAGAGATGGCAGTAGAGTTTCTGACTAGTCTGTTTAACAAGACCTTGGAGAGTGAGAGGATCCCAGAGAAAACAAAGAGAAGTGTATTGGTGCTGATCATTAAGAACAAGGAGGATGTGTAGAGCTGTGGCAAATACAAAGGAATAAAGCTCATGAGCCATACAATGAAGCTTTGGGAAACAGTAGTGAAAGCTAGGTTAAGGGCAGAGGTGAGCATTTGTGACCAACAATATAGTTTCATGCATAGAAAGAGTACAACAGATTCAGTATTTGCTTTGAGGATGCTAATGGAGAAGTACAGGGAAGGTAATAAAGAGTTGCATTGTGTCTTTGTAGATTTAGGGAAAGCATATAACAGGGTGCCAAGAGAGGAGCTGTAGCATTGTATGAGGAAGTCTGGAGTGGCAGAGAAGTATGTTAGAATGGTGCAGAACATGTATGAGAGCTGTAAGACAGTGGTGAGATGTGCTGTAGGTGTGACAGAAGAGTTCAACGTAGAGGTGGGTCTGCATCAAGGATTGGCTCTGAGCCCCTTCTTGTTTGCTATGGTGATGGACAGAATCACAGATGAGATTAGACAGGAGTCTCCATGGACTATGATGTTTGCAGATGACATTGTGCTTTGTAGCGAGAGCAGGGA
>JAOVVB010232656.1:0-10357 GCA_028570985.1 Heterobranchus longifilis
GAAGTGTGTCTGTATCTCACTTTCTACCTCTGAGGTGACAACTGCATTCAACTTGTCTGTGTATGTGTGTATCTAGGTTCATGTGAAGATGGCTGATGAAGCAGTGTGTGTTGGCCCTGCCCCCACCAGTAAGAGCTACCTGAACATGGACGCCATCATGGATGCCATCAGAGCAACTGGAGCACAAGCTGTAAGTATTTACTTCTTGATACATAATGTGACTGGTAGACGGCTAGTCTGTCTTACCGGGTGAACAGTGCCTGGATAAAGCCTTACTTCCTGTCTCTGCTCAGCCTGTGCGGAGACAGGAAGTCTGTGTTCCCGTTCTCAATCAAAGTCCCTTCACTACGGGAAACAACAGCTTCCGAGCTATCAACCTACATGCTGAAAATGATCTACAAAGAATGTTTACATTTTCGTGGAGGTGTTCCACCAAAATGGCTTCCCTCCCGACACTATTTTGCAAAGGTGATAGTATTCTGATAGGCACTATGCAACCAGCCAGCGGGTTGGGCCCCCCAGCGGCCACACCCACAGCCGAAGGTGGCAAGGGATGGGATGCCAAATCTGACCCCCCAGCTGAGACCAGAGGCTGGCCCGAAGGGGGGCGACCGAAGAAGCCTGCGGCTCCGTCAAAGCACTCCGTTTCCACATGTGAGCCAGAGCAGCCGGAGGCCTGCGGTGAGAGAGAAAGTCTGTGATTTGCACCCGGTATCCCGTCAGACACATTGCCCGCAGGCTGGATTAGGCGGGGGGCCACATTAGAAGAGCCTGGGACACCCGCAGCCACCGTGCGGATCCGGCACCTCCTAATGGCTTACATGGACTGTCATGGCGTTGTCCGACCAGACAAGCATATGCCTCCCCCTAAAGTATGGCAGGAAGTGCTTGAGTGCCATGTGTACAGCCTGTAACTCCAGCAAATTGCCACACTCTGCGCGGTCCTGCAGACCATTTGCTCCCAAGGAATCCAATGTGACCATCACCTGGCGAAATGGAATGGAGCCCCCCAGAAAAGAGGAAGAAGGTGGAGGATGCAGAGTCACCGCTACACAGGTTACGCTCTGTCAGGGGTTCAGAGGGCCCTCTCCCCAAGTTCACTGTCAGACCTAGCGGGCCACGTGAGGATGGAGGGCCGTGTCTCGGGCCAAATGAAGCCGGGACGCCCCGCGACTGTAGGGGAGAAAAGGACGGCCTTGTAAGACAAAACAAATAGACTGCCTGTGGTGAGGCAAAACAGGGACATGACAGACTGACTGACAGAATGCATGGACCCAGTAAATCATTGGGCCTGGCCCAGACCTGCTCTATATGGAAAGTGTCTTGAGATAACATCTGGTATGACATGACACTACTGAAGTGGAAATCACCCAGGGGGTCCAAAGCGACAGCTGCCCAGCAGGGCCGGTATGCAGGGTCATAACGGTAGCGAACCACCTTCACAGCATGGCGCAGAGGCCCATGGCGGCTCGAGGCTGTTGAAGGAAACGTCAAATGCAGCCTGCTGCAGAGAAGACAAGCGGGCAAGCATGAGGTGAGAGGGAGTTCCTGACAGGGCCCATGCGCACTGTCGCCTCACAAGACCCTGATCACAGGAAGACAGTATCCACCCCTGGAACAAACCCAGCCATGGGTGGAGTGGATGCACCAGCATCTGCCTCCGCACCAGAATAGAGGATCAAAGGGCGATGGCCATCTTCGGGTCGAAGAGGAGCCATACAGGTGCCACCGTCATGACAGTTAATCACAGCAATAGTGCAGGAGAAACTCAGCCAGATAGGCGGCTGTGGGCTGTGATACCAGGATGTCAGACAATGTACCTGCCAATACCACAGTGAGAGGGGAGTGATAGCACTCCCCTCACTAGTACCGTAGCTGTCCATATTAGCTAACATCGAACACACGCTCTCGCCAGCAACTCATCAAGTTAGCCTGAGCAAGAGCACTCTGCTAACTGTGAGAGCAAAACATGAGACCATGCACAATGCTACAGTGAGAGGGGAGCGAGAGCACTCTCGTCACTGACACAACACATCATCCATCATCTGCTCCTGCCATTGGAATGTCATCACAAAGTTAGCTTGAGCGAGAGCACTCTGCTAACTGTGTGAACAGGACACTAGACCGTGTACACGGCAGTGCTATAGTGAGAGGGGAGCAAGAGCACACCCTTCGCCACCGACAGCAACACACCAAGTTAGCCTGAGCGAGAACACTGCTAACTGTGAGAACAGCATGTGAGGCAATGCATATGCTAACGGTGCAGGGAGAGGGGAGTGAGAGCACTCTCTTCACCAGCAAAGTAGCTGCCCATATTAGCCAACATCGAGCATGCGCTCTTGCTAGTACCTCATCAAGTTAGCCTGAGCGAGAGCACCCTGCTCACTGTGAGAACAGCATGTGAGGCAATGCATATGCTAATGGTGCAGGGAGAGGGGAGTGAGAGCACTCTCTTCACCAGCAAAATAGCTGCCCATATTAGCCAACATCGAGCACACGCTCTTGCTAGCACCTTATCAAGTTAGGGGTCACACGTGACTTTGTTGATATAAATACTCAAACTGCGCAGGCGCGACATGGAATATATCCAGTACTAAGCACTGCCTCTGGCGGTCAGGAAGGATGAAATAGAACTAAAATATGATTTGACAATTTTATTACTGAGCTCTTCCAGACATTTAAATGGAAAACAAAACAAACTCACTTTGCATTAATGGTATTGGATCATTGATCATTGAATCGATATATCAATCCAGATCGATGTATCATTACACCCCTATCAAGTATGAAGGCTATAATGGAAAATCAGTCTGGATTTAAAGCCCTATAAAATGTAGCAAGTATTTTAATTTAATGCACTCTACTGTTGTACCCAAGTCACACCAAACAGTAAGGTTGTCAAAAGTATCAATACTTTTTCAATACCACGTTTAAAATGATACGAAATCCACATTCTTTAGTATCGAAAGTACCGAAGCTATAAAAAAGCAGATCAACAATCAGATTTTCAACCCCAGATGAAACAGGGAAGAAAATCAACTGTGTTGGTTTGTGTTCAGTGACTTTATCTGTACCAGCACTGTGTGCAGGTTGTCAATAAATAAAAAAATAAATAAATAAAAATTAATTATCCTAATTAATCCTATTTTCTGTGCCAAGGACTTTTTTTTTCTTTTTGCCGTGGTATCGAAAGAGGTATCGAGTATCGTTTTTTGTACCAGTATTGTATCGAAGTTTCAAACTCTGGTATCGTCGTGACAACCTTACCAAACAGAGAAAGCGGAAACGTCTTACACAGGCACATTTATTTAATCCTATAAAAAGGACCAAAAAAAGGTAAGACCTTTGTGAACGAAATTCAATACTTTTATGGCCTTATTTTGAAAATAATAAATTCAATGCTTTTTAAACACTTGCATTAGCATGTTTTATTGAAAAGAAATAAGATAATTATTCTACTGTTGTCATGATTAGAAAATGATGCCTCAGATTACATATCTATTGTATTTTAGCTCATTTTTTATCTGCCCATGTTTGTCCTTTGTTCTGATATTTGTTGGCATGATTTTATGTTGGATCTTGTACAATCATATGGGCCATACATGCCATAAAGATCATAAAGTCAGGAGTTCCAGTTTTATTTTAAATAATTTCATTATAGTCGAAGCAGTGAAGTCAGAAGAGGAACAAAGGATCTGAAGACAACTGAAGAGTGATGATTCATTAGTGTATGGGAGGCTGTTTCACATTTACCTGCCTGTACATCACTAATCTGCAGGGATTACAATTACATCCACCAATTTCACTTCAATCTCTTTTGTCATCTCCTCTCTGCTCTAAACAGCTGCAGTGACATTTTGTCACATGACTGCTGGTCTCAACTAGACATGCCACAATTATCCTGGCCAAAATAATTGTGATTCACAATATTATCCCGATAATCAACAAAATATGCTTAAACCTCTTAAAACGGCACTAAAACGCACTGGAATCACTTTACCTTACATTTTGCTTTGTTGGGACTTTTTCCTGTAAACATTATGACTTTTTTCTGTAAAATTATGACTTTTTTTTTCTGTAAACATTTTGACTTCTTTCTGTAAACATTATGACTTTTTCCTGTAAACATTACGAATTTTTCTCATAAAAGTGAGTTTTTGTCTCAAAATATTACGACTTTTTCTCATAAAATAGTGAGTTTTTTTCTTGAAACATTATGACTTTTTTCTCATAAAATAGTGAGGTTTTTGTTTTCATGATTATCCCGATAACAGAAATTTACCACGATCAACTTATTGTGAGTGTTTTTTATCGTGATCTGCAATAAAATTCATTATTGTCCCATCCCTAGTCTCAGCCGAGTCATTCATGGCTTCACAGTGTCGCTGAGGAGCACATACATTTTAAATGAGACATGTAGAATAAAGTGATTTTGATTAAATATTACCATTTTAAGCTTCGATTTGGTTATTTTTCCTGACTGAAGCCTTCTTCACACATGGTGCATTCAAGGACCGTTGGAAAGTTGGTAACCGAAAGATAAGTTTCTGGCTATGATAAATGGATAATTTGGGTAATTTAAAAAACACAACATGCTTTTCAAACCTGCCAGCATGTTTTGGGGTTCAGAGGGTTAGGGTAAAAATTAATTGTGTAATGTCGTGTTGTAGTCCAACTTTGCAGAAATAGAATCATATTCTAAGGATTTCAACAACCAATTTTGTATTGTTCACTAATTGTTGGAAACCCTACATGTACTGTTTATATCTAGGGCTGAACGATTTAGAAAAAATATCTAATTGCGATTATTTTGACTGATATTGCAATTGTGATATTAGATGGAATGATCATTTTTACATCATTAGTCTCATTTTCATTGAAAAACATTAAAATGATCATGGTGTGATGTTTTTGAGGGGATATGTACCAAACAGAGATGTGTTCTTAAGTATGTAGTATATGATATGTAGGCCGGGACATTTCTACAACTAAGCATGGGACGATATGAAAATTTCATGTCACGAATATCCTGTCCAAAATAACTGCGATTCACAATATTATCCCAATAATAATAGAAATATGCTAGCTTACATTTTGTTAAGGAACAAATATTTTTATTGCATCTCAGATAGGACAAACAATCTTCGGGTAATCATAACATCCCCCTTATTAAAAATCACAGCAGAAGGGACTTGCAGCGATCATAGAGAGCCCAGTGGAAATGCTGTAGCATTTCTACAAGCATACAGCCTATTTAATGATCAAACTTACATTTGTTGTTGCTGTGGTTGATAAATATGGACAGCAATGTTAATTGTGCACGCAACCAATACTTTCACTTTCTACTTCTTTTTATCGGCTACATCAAATGAGATGATGGAATTTCTGCCAAATAAAATAAATTCTACTTGATTTGAACTGTTACTTATGGGCTGTTGCCAAATTAATTACAGGAAAAATTGTAGTAAACTGTTCATGATGATATTCACGATTACCCCGATAATGGAAATTCACCACAATCAATTTATTGGGAGTTTTTTAATCGCGATCCACAATAAAATCCATTTTTGTCCCATCCCTATTTAAAATTAATTGAATTTGAAATTTTGATTCATTGTTCAGACCTATTTATATCCATTTGCACAGTTTTGAGGCAGTACAAGTCCACAATTTATACATATTTAAACACAACAGCATGTGTGTGACTGACCTGGACTCAGCCATCATGGCCGAGGCTTGGTACAGCAGCTGGGTCTGATGGTCTGTGTTGAAGGCTCGGGCATAGGCCACGTTGTCCAGAACATCACTCCCTACCAGACCATACCTGACAGAAGAGAGGGTTCACATGACATTCAACATCAAGTTCCTTATTTAAATCATCTATAGCACATGGTCTAAAGTGCATGCCACAAATGCATTTAGGGCACTCTCCACTTTTTCTAGTTAGAGGGTAAAGTAAGGCACATAAAGTATAAAGTCTCTTCATCAACCATGGGTGTGTTTTGGGTGTAAAATGAATTCAACCAATCAGAATGTCATCTCCCATCCCCTTTAAAAGCCAGGTGCACCTGCATCTACAGCGCATTTCTATTTAGACAGCAGATTTGGGAAAAATTTGGGAGAAGCGAGGAAACAGATCTGCTCGTGCACAAAGTGGTGGACCCTCCGCTGTCTCCCCTATCCCATCAACAACTCCATCTGACTGAATATGAGACAATGCACCGATAACTTATTTAACTTTTAACTGAGGAGGAGGAGCGCTGTTGCGCGTGCTGTCTGTGGAACAAGCATGATGTGCAGATTGGCTCTGAAGCCATCCAAATCTGCTTTTTTATGCTTAAATCATCTATCTGCCACCCCAAGGAATTATTTTCACTCCCCCTCTACCAGTCCTTGTAAGCTATTGCTTTTTAAATTATGTATTGTATTGTAATAATGCATGAGTGTTTTCTTTAAAGATTAACTTTAATGAGAGGCTGCTTTCAGTAATTGTTTCCAAAACATTTCCATGCACGCAGTAATGTCACTGCAGCAAATATTGTGAAACATTTAAGCAGCAAAATGAAAAACTGTAGTTATAAACTTGACAGAGGAAAAAGAACAAACTTTTTTGTGTATTATCGAGAGATTCCAGGTCTTTTTATAAACCAGGAAGAGTAAGAACGAGCAGCTGCTGAGTAACGTTATATCCCGTTACAAAACACACAGACCATCGGATGCTTCAACAGTTTTACAACAAACTGTGACTTTCTTGACTTGCAAAATTATCATTTAAATTGACAAACATCATATGTGTAATTCATGGCACAAGTCAAACAGGATCAAAAAAATATTTGTTCACTCCTGTTCATATTTTTTCTGAAATAAGGTCCCATGGTGGTCCCATGGTGGAAGAGGAAGGACTTCGCCTCTCTATCCATGAAATGGCCAACACTGATGCAAAAAGGACAGTTGCACATGTCCCAAATTTGAATAAGCCTTTCCACCCCAACTTTCTAAACTTTTAAAAATGTAGCGATTTCATTTCACATAACAACAAAAACAAATATGTTACAACAGTACAGAGTTGGGCTACAAGCAACTGTTCAATCTTTAAGAGCTGAAGAAAAAGTGCCAAAGCTGAAGAGGAAAATGTGCTGAGTCACCTTTCAGCTACAGCGAGGAGTCTCTCTGGTCTGAAGGTTCCCTCTGTGTCGATGTACATGGCTTTACCTTCTCCACCCCCCTGGTCGATGGGCAGCTGTGGACAGAGAGGAGTCAAGTAACAAGTGCTTCAGAATCTACAGCACTCACTAATGACCAGAACCAATACAGGTATGTGACTTTATTCTGCATCTCCCCTGCAAGTGCATTCTTCCACATGTCATTGGTGCTTAAAGGGCTACAATGGATGCAAGATGTTCTAGTAGAAACCCAAAATACAAGTATGAAGCTGAAAATGAGCAGAATATGGGACCTTTTAAATGAATTAATCTGAAAACTTTTCGGATCCCCTGACAGAATGCCACAGACCCCACTTTGAAAATCACTGGTTTAGACTGTTGATAAAATGCAAAAAACACTTTTTCATCTGTCTGTCTGAATATACCTGTATTTACCCTCTGTCTGAAACGCTCCGTTTTAGCACCCGTCTCTATAAGACACCTCCTGAAAAAGCCCAGTCTGCTCTGATTGGTCAGCATTTCCGGATCATCCACATTTGCACTTATACAAGTGGCAGTACTTCCAACATGATGACCCATCTCAGAAGACATGAGATTTCAAGACATGTCCGTGAACAGCGCAAAGAGGAGAGAGTCGGGTAGGAAACAGAAACTCCGTCTCCCTCCTCTCTAAAACAGTCTCTCCATGCAGATTCAGACAAAATCCAGAACTGAAGCATTGGTTGATTTTATGCTTCACTTTATGTTGATGGCCTTAGTCTATAATGTGGCCATTTTTATATAAAAATAACAAAGCTGCATTTTTTGTTTGCACTAATTAAAACTGAACTGAAAACCGTGACCCCAAAACTGTGAATTTTGTGAACCATTCCACCCCTATTTCACAGTATTTATAGAGCACCTAGACTTGCTTTATAATTAAAAAAGAAAAAAGACATGGAAATCTCACTTTTACCTTTAAATTATCATGACATTTAAATTATCATGACATAAAATGATTTATTTTTAATATAAAAGGCTTCATAGTTCAATGCATAATATTTAGATTTTTTAAATCTAAAATAGTTAATAATCTAAGTAATCTAATGAATTGTACATCATTTAAAATAATCAGAAACTGTGTTTTAATTAACCTATAAAACACATCACTTCACACTTCTCTTGATATGTGTGTGAGCAGGGACCAAAATTAGCATCATTTACCAGCCAAATCCTGGTAAAATATGCAAGTGGCTAGTAGATTTGCTTCACTCACCAGCAAGAAAAACAATGGTAATCTATCGAGTGGCTGCTAAAATTTGAACATTCACTAGCCATTTGGCCGGTGGACAAAAAAGTTAATTTTGCACCCTGTGTGTGTGTATTCTGAAATGCACTTCAAATTAGCCCGTTTCTCTTGATTTGCCTTTGATATTTTGTTTAGGTACAGTGTTATTGCAGCTAATTTAATTAATGTCAATTGGATTGTTTCATGGGTATTCTGTGTTGAGTGTAAATATGTCTAATATCTTTCTAATACATGTATCTTGTATTGTTCTTCCACATAACTAAGACTATAGAAGTGTGAAAAAGTAGATTAGTCAAATTATTCCAAGGGACCTACATGAGGGGGTCCCCAGTATATTCTCTATCTTGTAAGGGGTCCTCGGCTGACAACACAATCCAGTGACTTCCAATCCTACTACTATAATTGGAGAGTGGTCTGTGTATGTGTGTGTTGTCCAAATTGCACCAAATTTAACAGGTCACATCCATGGGTCCCCAGTGAAGAGTCTCGAGATATGCAAGGACACTCGCACGCACGCATGCACGCACGCACACCTCTCCAATTATAGTAATAGGATTAATATTAATAAAATTGAAATTAACAGCAAACATCACTGTGTGGCGCAGCGGGGGCAGGGCTTCAGACTGAACCTTCAGCTGCTCAGTCAGAGACGGCAGCAAGTTATAGACCGCTGCATTATTAAAGGCATAATATGTAACTTTATCCTAAAAAACAATGTATAGACTAATACAAAAGCTAGTCCCCCCAGGATTCCGCGATTGCAGAATTTTCCGCAGAATTATGGGCGGAATAGTAAATGAGCCGCAGAATAGTAGACAAGCTGCTGAAAATGATCACGTGCGAAGATAAAAATGAAAATGTACATGTACTCGCACACATGCGATAGGTTACGTTGCTGGTGATCTGTCCCGACTTTATCTACTGCTAAGGACCAGTGCGTGTGAGCAAAAAATGAAAAGGTATTTTTCCCTTGTTAACATATCATCAGCCAGCCAGCATGTTGGCTGGCAAAAATACCACAAGAGTCGCCATCTTATTATTTCCCTTTTAGATTATTCTTTCCATTATTGGATCAGGACCCCCTTTCTGGACGTACGGCTGTGTTGACATTGTGTGGATTTCCGTGTTTGTGTCCGCAGCGTCTCGTCACGCCACACCTGCTGTAAACTTTTCCTTTCTGCTATTTTTCCTTAAGGATTCGTTTTGTTCTGACTATTTCGGTTATTTAGTTTTTGGGCAATTAGGAACTTTAGGACTGGGGTTTAATCTTTGTTTTTTGTATTCAAATTCAGTGTTTACTCAGTGCATATGTCACCCGTTTTCATTTGATGAGGGCTGTCCACGTTGGACGTGTTTTGAGTTAATCTTTTCAATACACGCTGATTATTGCGAACTACTTGTGTGGATTTCGTTAATATATATTTTTTGTTGACATTATAGAGATGTGAAAAGTAGGATTTTTGGTCTAAATTTGAAGAATTTAATTTATTCACGCGGGTCGACTGGCGGCGTCTATACACAGCATTTCAGATCCGCCTGCTTCCTTATTTGTAGCGTGAGTAATTTTTCCCTTACATTAATTTCATAAGGAGAATTGTTAAGATATTAATGAGCTGTACAAATGCTAAAAGAGAAAAGAAAAGAAAATCAGGCAAATACCTTTTCAATGTAAGGATTGGTTGTGACTGGGATCCAGTAATGTTACACTGTAACACCGGCAGCCGTGTTGGAAAGCTGCCCGCACCGCGCAGTCACAGACCAGCAAAAAGAGGATTCACTTTCCATTAACTAAATGTAAGTAAAATAGAAACTTATCTTGGCCTTCACTAAGTAGGCTACCAGTTGTTATTTGTTCAGGAAACAATCATTTTTAGGGAGAGAGTAAATATGGGTGCATAAAACAGTC
>JAOVVB010232657.1:0-10357 GCA_028570985.1 Heterobranchus longifilis
GGATGGAGGGTGTCGTGACGTCACCGCGAGGCGTGCTGCAGAGCGCCGGCGAAGAAAACCAAAGCAGCGCCGCAGAAACGCAACCAAAGCGCTGATTATCGCGGACGCAGCGTTTACGCGCAGCCGACGCATAAAGTGGATTTACTGAACACCTGCATGGGGAAACTCTGAGGCTTTATTCCTTTTTTTTCTCCTGTCGTCTGTCTCTGCTGGGGACCAACTGGTGAGTACAACACACACACACGCACACACACCTCGTCTGTCAGGTCGCTGCATTTTAGCTCAGGGGATCGGTCAGGAGGTTGGCTGGCAGCTCGCTCTTGGCCGTTTTTACACGCGAGTCGGTGTTAAGCATGATGGAGAAAATCAAATGTTGACAAGTGCTGACTCCATTGTTGTGGGCTAGTTGGGGTCAGAGAGGCTGTAGTAGACGTAAAGAGGCCGGAGACTGGGGGGGTGCAGCTTTACGCACAGCAAAGATTTCTGGAGATTAAACAGCAGCAGCGTCTGTAGAAAACATCATTAGTTAGCAGCTAAAATAGAGTCTCTGCTATTGAGAGTTCCCGAGCATCATTGTCGGCCAGATGTAGACTACTGTATTATTTCCAGTGCACTCCTGCATTAATCTGACTGACGCCTTAAATGAACCAAATGAATATAAAGTGCAGGCGGGTGCGCGCCACTGAAGCGTGTGAACACTGAGGGACAGAAGATTTACTGAGAAGCAGCAAATGGATTCCTGTAGATAAGAGGGGCTCTGTGTGTGTGTGTGTGTGTGTGTGTGTGTGTGTGTGTGTGCGTGCGTGCGTGCGTGCGTGCGTGTGTGTGTGTGAGCGTGTGCGAGTGTGTACTAATGGCAAAGGTAAATAAATTGTGATGTTGGCTGAGTGATGTTACTGAGGGTCCAAAACAAAGATCTGCATTTCATAATAAAATAGAATGACAGTTTAAGTGTGTGAAGGGTTAGGTCTGCTGCTTCGTAAAGTTTATTATTATTATTATTATTATTATTGTTGTTGTTGTTGTTGTTGTTGTTTCGTTTTGGCTGCATTGCCACGGAATTGTCCATATATAATAATTAGATTTTATAATATTATAAAAATAAGTGAATTCAGACAAGTATGCAAAGAAACGTTGTGTTATTGGTTGTTGGTTTTAAATCAGATTACATTTTAGTTATATTGTGTATATATATATTATTTGGTTAAAGAGAGGAACATGACGTATTATTATTATTTTAAGTTCTATATGCAGGGAATTTTTCTTCTGATGCAACTTTCTTCTGTTTTTCAGGTAACTGGAATGGAACTGAATCTGTCGAAGAATGTGATTTCTTGTGGGGACCCAGGTATGACTTGTTCTCTTCTCAACTGTTAAATCATTATATTGCCTTATTTGAGTAACAACTAGATATTGCCATGTAAAGAAAAGGGATGCTGTAGTCCATGTGGACCAACCTCTTTTACCTCTTTTGGCGTAAAGTCAGAACTTGTTTTTGGTAAATCTCGCAGCACACAAGTTGTGCGTGTGCACATCTGCTTTTAGACGTAATATGTTTGATATGTGGTGAATTTATGTGCAGGGAATTTACGACATAATAGTGAGATGCAAGTGCAAGCGTGCGGAAATCAAATGAAAGCAGAACATTGTCAACAATGTAGCCTATAGTTGAGGTTTATTGTATAATCTATATTTTGTGCGTCTGGTTTCTGATGATAATGAGTTCCTGGTGACTCATTTTGCCTTTGAGAAACAGAAAAAGTAGAAAAACATCAAGCCAGATAGACAGCAAAGCAACAACAAAAAAGCTCTGTCCAGAAGGAAAAGTGTTTCCAAACGCAGAAGTTTACATGAAATATTTTTCTCATAACAACAAATTAAGTTTTTTAAATTTAAAAAATGACGTTTTCGGTAAACCTGGATTTAATCACAGAGCAAAGAAAGGGCGTCAAATGGAGACGTGAGAACTTTGGAAAATATCCGCGGTTTGCAAAAATGCCAGACATGCACGTGAGGCGGAGACTGGTTGCGTACAATCCTTTTAAATGTTACATTTTCTTTCAGGAAATAATCTTTTATGATAATAAAGCAGCTTCAAAAGGTCAGATCCTAAAGAGCACGACACAAATTGGAAACATAATTATTATAAAGACAAACTGTCTGAAAGAGCTTTGGACTGCTGAGTGTGTTTGTATTTGCAGGGAGAGGAGGATCAGACTAAATGGACCTTCATTAAAGTTACAGTGGAATCTATGTTGTAATAGACATGTGTGCGTTTTTATTGGTTTCTGGGGATAAATGACGAAGAAACTCCTTTTTTGTGGGCAACAAATATGTATTTTTGAGGACTAATTCCACCTCAACTCAAGTTAGCAACCTTTTTATTTTTCTATAAAACCATAGTAAACTTGTACTGGCCTGAGTACAGTAAACATAGTTGATGGATGGTGGAACATAGTGGTTTAAATTCTTAGGAAATTCGGGGGAAAAAAATCAACATTTTACAGCATTTTTACAGCTTTTTCGTATGGGTATTCCCTGTGATGGCCATTAGAGGTTATTGTTTTATTTCCAGCTGCACCCCCTCTGTCAGGTTGTTTGTTAGTCAGGCTGCAGGTCAAACAGGCCTTGGACCAAGCAGGGAAACCATCACCAAGGAAATAATCAGCTCTGTCCTTCTCCAGTTACCCACCGTGTCCGGTTACATCTCCACTGCTGTCCTGCCTTTCAATCTGCTCGCCAGCTTTAATTTTCTGTGCTTTTTTGGTTATAGCTTTACTTTGTTTGGTTGCCTTACAATTAAGAAGAGGGTTAAAAAACAGTATTTTATGTGTGTTTGGTGTGTGATTAACGGCGGTCGTCGAGTTTATTTTCACTTGTTGGAGGAAAAATATGAGTGTTTGCATTTCCACTGGCCTTTAACCTGTCCTGCCGGATGGAAAGGCTTTTTAACTCATCCATCACACGCAAGTGCCCTCCAGAGCAGAGGAGGAGCAGGACGCGGAGGGATGCAGGCTGAGGAGGCTGGGTATTTAGATTAGCCCCATCTATCAGCCTGTAATATCAGGTAGAATCACAGGAGCTCCTCTATGGAAAATCTCCATGTGCTGTAAATCCTCTCATTTTCCTATGGGGACTTCCAGGGTCAGTGGGTTTATTGTGTGTGTTGTTCTAGTTGCTGCTGTGATATTCATATCACATTAGAAAATGACTTTTTGTAGTATCCAAGTTATGATTTACATGTAACCAGCCTGTGTGCTTTTACAGTATCTTATTTTCCACTGACTTTCCTAAATATAGATAGAATTCAGTTTAAGGAAACCGCCTAATCACCGTGAATTGACTCACGCAGAGTCACATACGGATACGCAATGTACCCACTAACCCCCAACTAACACGCGCCGATTTAGATTTTCAGTTCATTCAGTCTTCAAACAGCCTGCATAGTAAATACCACCTGCTGACACAATGGGATGGCCAGGTCCTCGAGGTCACTTTTTACAAAATGCATAATTTAACCTGCACAGACCCACACTTCTACTCTCTGCAGCTGAATGTGTCTTTGTCTGCGCTAAATATCTCTGTAAAATCATTTTACGCACTCGGCTGCTGCTCAGAAAGTGAGTAAGCAGCTACAGGGGACAGTGGTGTTCTGCCCAAGGGCACTTCAGTAGGTTATATGTGAGGGTCAAACTTCTTACAGGCCTATCACTGCACACAACATGCCGCATGTTGGAGCTGGATAGTCTAATAATGACATAATTCTATATAAGAAAAATCAAAACCACTGGATTGGCTAATTTAATTATAGATATTCTGATTTCTTTAAAAAATAATTATTATGGCAAGCCGGTGGAAATATAGGCCCCATTCTCTTTCAAACACACTTTTTGCAGAGAGAAGTTGCAAATATAGATGTAAAAAAAAAAAAAATGAAACAGAAAAAACAAGTGATTGTTGAGAGCTTGCACAATTGTCTTTTGGAAGGGCCTTCGGGGGAGTTTTCCGGTCGGACGGGGATCTCATGTCAGAAGTCACTGTGACACAAAGGCCGAAAATGCTCGAGACTGGCGCCGGTGACAGTCCGAGTCCCAGACAGAGAGGCACGAGCGGGTGCACATTTACCCGACACATGTAGGCTACAGGCCGAGCATCAGCAAGGCAGCTGGTCTCAGATTGCAGGAGAGATTTAAAGCTGCCAGTCTGTTGTTGAAAAAAAAAATTGAAAATTTACGTAATTTGTGTTTTGAACTTGGTTTTCTGTTTAGGCGTATTTTGGGCAGAGGCACAAATATGTAATTTCCTGGTTGGTAGTTTGGTCACTCAGGGATGATTTTCCTCAAGAGATTCATTTTGACGTTATGTTTGGACGGTCATCGTTTAGCAATAATAATAATAATAATAATTCGAGAAAAAAACATGTTTAATGGGAACTAGTCTGACTCCCTTGGCAAATGTTTGCCTTTTTTGTGTAAGAAATATCATTTTAAAAATCTGTACGTCTATTCAAACCTGAAATGTTGCTGTTGGTATACACAATGACACTAAAACGAGATCTTAGAGCACACACAGGGGTCAATTATACTATAGGCACAATACAGATATATCGGAATAAAGCCTATATGTTGCGTAAAAACAAAACAAAAAATCTAAATGACTAAATATTGCTCTTATTGGTCTGAAATTAAAAACAAATCTCATCCCTAACTTTTCAAGATGCACCAGACAAACCTTAAAGTATTACAATAAGGCCTCCTGACTTCAAACTAATTGTTATTAAGACATTTGGCCTCCATGTTGTGTGGCCAGATTCATGCGCTGCTGCGTTTTCTAACAAAGAAAGACGTTTATAAAAAAAATACAAAAAATACAAAAACATACATAAATAAATCGTGTCATTTCAACTGTAGAGTTGCTGTATTACTGCAAGTTTTACTGACTCCAGTGCAGCACACACAGATCAGCAAGTCAACATCTGGACGAAGCTCTGGTCTCCACACAGAATGAATGTTCAGAGAGTTACAGTTCACTTTAACTGTGAGCATGCGCGTGAGACTGATCAGAGTCAGACCAGAAAACATCCTGAAATTAGGCAATAACATCTGATTTGAATTTTTGAATTTCAAATAAGGATCTTTCACAACTTTATCTAAATTATACCACACGACTTGACTGAGTTGAATTCCAAATGGAATACTTTCAGTCTCCACAGTCTTAAAACAGACGGGCCGAGAAAGCGTAATACCGCCTATTCATGACCGCGCGCCTGCAACTGGCTGCCATTTGTGCGTCAGCGCCTCATTCAGGTTATCTGTAATCAGATCATATTAGCGGACCATCGATCATACTGGGATGTGTGCTGAGAGGTTGGGGTTCAGCAGTGTAGTCAGACCACTGCGTGCATGTGCAAGTTTAGAAAAAGGTTTCTTTGATTGTATCATTATGTTTGGGTTAAGTGCAGCGCGCACAGCTTATTTATTAAAAAAACAGTCTGATGTTTGTCCTGCTGCAGAAAACGCAGCAGGTACTACAACGTGTGTTCAGATCTGCCTGGCTTTTATTAGTTCTGATTGTTTATTTGTCAAAGTGAAACAATGAGCTGATAGAGCGACACTTGTCAGTTTACAGTGTGTGTCATTATTCATACACACAATAATCTTCATATCACCAAACACTTTTCATACTGAGGAAACAGTAACTGGGCAAGCCCGTGTTGGATGGCAAATGTTTATTCAGCTCAGTACATATCCGAGATCTACATTGTGTTGGTGCGTGTGTGTATAAGCGCACCCAGCTGCGCTGCGCTGGACACATTTCAAACATGCCTGCACGAATAAAAGGCCCATTTTACTCCTAAAGAGCAAAGCGTTGCATTGCGCGCGCTCCCGACAACTGGAAAAAGTCAACGAACGCTGCAAAAAATGTCTAACGTTAACCAGCCATTCAGTCTAATACTGAGCCGTGTAAGTCTATTAACAATGAACCAACTGCAGATTATATATTCACATGGTATAATAGTCTATTTTGTTCAGATAGGACGCTTTTTACGCTTTCACTTCATCTTGATTGAAGACATTTGCATGCGATAAAATCAAACGTCTGATGAATTAATAGCACCATTTTTTCACTTGTTTTAGCTTGACGTCACTTGTTTGGATTGACGTTTTCTTGCAGCGTGCTTAGTGGGTGGGACTGGCTCATTTTGGGGAGGTTAAACGCAGCAGATGGGTGGGTCTCCTGGTGGAGAGCCGGAGCTTCCTCTCGGTCACAGCGGGCAGAAGCTTTTCGCTGCAGCGGAGAGAAGGAGAGCGCACTGGGCCGTCACTGCTGTACAGGAGGGGAAGGGAGCTGTGTGAATTTTTTTTCTCCCCCCAAGTCTTTTCTTCGTGGAAGAAGAGCAAAACTTTCGTGGAAATTCTCCGTGTGTGATTCATCCTCTCATGTCGTGGTGTGTGTCTGGCAGCGGTTGGATTTTGAGCTGTTGAGGAAAGCTCTGTGCACCCCAGGATTCACCCCGTTTCCCCTCTGTACGCATCCTTCTCTTCAAGGTGGGATGAATTTGGACAGAATCGCAGAGGCAGTGAGAGCGCCGCCGACCCGCGACGTGGCCCCCGCGTTTCATTTACCGAGAACTTCAAACAGCAGTCGAGAAACTTTAGAGAACTCAAGCAGCGAGTCTTCAGACACAGAGTTGGCAGGTACACAGTCAAGAGTGCTTTTAGCAACTCGATTCCTTCTTCTGAGTGCAATAACAGTTTAGTTTACGTCTCTATGAGCACGTTTACGGCGGGCTGTCACAGAGGCATCTCGGCAGTTTAACGCTACGGAACTTGTGTCCCAGTGTTTGCTTAATCTCACAGCAATGACGATTTATTTCCGTGTGTTAGGATGCAACATGCACATGGATAAATACATCAAAACCCATTTGCAGCAAATACTAGTTTGGTCTATTTCTGCCTCCAAGTTTAACACGCATAAATACGCCAGAACAGGGAAATAGTGCCGTTTTGGTGCAGTTACACCCCTTTTTTGTTTATTGCGCTGGCTGAACCAAACACTTGGCAGGATCCAGAGGTCTGTCAGGGAAAAATGTGCAGAACAGCCTGGCCTGCTGTCAGTAAATGCATTAAAACAAACTATAAATATTGGCCCCATCCATCAATCTAAAGTGAAAGCCAGAAGGTCTGTATTAACAATTCTTAAAGAAGCTTTTTGTTCTTCAACTTGGCCACATTTTTAGAAAAAAAGGGAAACTTTTTCTTCTGTTTTTCCACTCCATATGAGGAACAAACAGCAAATATGGATGAATGTAATTTATTTCTAATTTCCTTTGTTACTATTTATGGGGCTTAAATTTAAATACTTATGGGGCTGTGGCTTTAAGTTGTTTTTTTTATTTTTGGCAAACATTCAAGAGACTATTCCTTTTTGTGATTAACCTTTGCACGTGTTAACCCTCAGTTTAATGAGGCAATCTTGTTAGAACACGAATACAAGATAGCACTTGGGAGATACGAGTGGGCAGACCTCGTCGTAAAGAAAGTAATATTGATCTATCAGCGTAAAGAGAGGCAGCATATCTAAGTGTTTTTGAAAGAATCGATACAAAACTCCCAGACATGTTTGTAAATATTTGGCTTCAATCTGTCACTTCTCTTCTGAGGCTTATTTTTCATGAACAACTTTGTAAATAATTTATTTATAGCTTTGGCGTTGGTTATTTCATGCTGACAGGCTCTTTCTGTTATAATTGACCTGAAGCTTTTTTTAAATTGTATTATTATTATTTATTTTTGCACGCTGGTGCACTTAATTTCAGTCTGAAACGTTGAACTTTTCAGGTGACAAAATACTTTTTTTTTTTTCAATTAAAAAAAGTCCCTATGTACCTGCTATTCAAAGTACCATATCTGTAGCATACAATAATGTCACCCCCGATTTATGATCCACAGAAAAGGAGAGGAGCGCCGAACACAGGAGCGATGATGGGAACGCGGACGATCCCAAGAAGAAGAAGCAGCGGCGGCAGCGGACTCACTTCACCAGCCAGCAGCTGCAGGAGCTGGAGGCCACTTTCCAGAGGAACCGCTACCCGGACATGAGCACCAGGGAGGAAATCGCCGTGTGGACCAACCTGACCGAGGCCAGAGTCCGGGTAAGAGGCCAGCAGGCACGCCGCCGGCCGTGCGTAATGCGTGCGTAAAGGCGATTTGACAAATAAATTACAGCATTCTTGGGTGGAATAATTCCTAAGGAATTAATTTAATAAACGGCACAACTCCAACACAGACCGAATGCATTGTTAAGTTGTAAATTGTTAAGTGAAATGCCTGAAATAAATAATTCTAAGAAAATGAACACAGCCAAAATTAATTTTAACATGAAATCATGGAATGAACGGCTTAATATCATAGCGCCACTGTGAGAAACGTCTGCGCGATAACGTCTTCTTCCAACTAATATTTTTGAGGCAAAATTGACCATTGATTTGCCTAAACCGAGCTATTTTGATAAGGTATTATATAGAATAATCTCCACTGATGATGTCAACACAGACTCGCTCTCCCATTTCATATCAGGACAAGAAAAACATCCATATTTATGTGGCACTGGTGTCTTTACAGTGTCTCCGTCCTGTGCTGTTACTTAATAAGAGCAAAATCCAGCCTTTTAACAGTCATGTAAATTACTACAGCGACTTTAAACAACTCAGTCAGTTAGATGTGTGATATAATTCAGAGACACGCACGGTGAAGAAAATCCATTGACAAAAAACTGGGAGATTTTCGAAACTGTGGTGTTAACAGATATTAAGTTGCAGTCATCCCTGACTGTCAGCCACGGTGCATCCAAAAAGTAAGTCTTCCATTATTAAAACACGTACCGAATTCTCAACTCCGCGTGCATTCCTGACACAAGCAGGACGTCAACACATTTCATGTTGAAAATTTAACATAAATGCAAGCTGTCTTTAACTATTTGGATCAGTTGGAAATGGCATCTCTTTCTGAGGGTGTATCCGCGCTGCTAATGGAGCCAATGGAGGATTTGACTTTTGATGACATCATCACCAGTCTGGACCCTTATTTGTCCCCGCAGAGGAGACTGTGCATGCAGCCAAATCTACCTGGCTGTGTAATGAATAGGAACAGCATGTGCGATTATATTTATTCAGGGAGAATGTTTCAGCATCAGGACGACACATTTCTAACTGGAGAAAAAATCATAACCGACTTAAATCAAAAGAGGTTTGAATTTGTATAACAGGCACTTTAAAGTAGAAAACAGCTGACACTACACGTTGCTTTTTAATGTGGGTGACGCCGTCTTTACACGCAGGTATCATATTTACAGAAATATATTCATGCTGGCTGCTCTTTTCTCAGAGACAAAAATGTGGATGCAAGAAACGTGCGTTAAACACAAAACAATTGCAGTTGGTTTTCATTTACAGCAACTGGCGCCTGGCGGCCCGTCCTTGCAAAATCCTTCGTCTCAAATTGCATAAAAAATGCACTCGGCTATTTAAAGTGCAGAGGAAAAGTTTTTAAAAAGGAGTCTCAGAACAAGTTTAGAGAGCTGGATTTTCATTTCTGGAGCCAAGGAGGGTGAATTTCAAACAGTGCAGTCTTTTATTTTGGCGGAATAAAAAGAAAACCTTGTAAAGCGCGTGGCGTGACGCAAAGCAGTCAGGAGATCAGAATATTTCTGATTCATATCTAAGCACTTATTTAAATGTTTTGACATTTCAAAGTGTTTGGACTTGACCCTTTAAGGTCATCGGTGTTCAATCAAGATTGACAGGTAATATTGAGAGTGATTGATATTTGTATGTAACTATTTTGACCATCGTTTAATCAGCTCTAATGAGGTTTATACTTGTAAACATGCCATTAAAACACAAAGTATTTTTTATTTATTTATAAAAAAAATGTTTTGCTCAGTATACAGGAAACTGCAGCCTCACACGAGGCTGGGCGGTTCTATAAAACGTGTTTCCTCCGCAGCTCTCCGTCACATCGCTCATGTCTTTGTGGACAATTTGTCCGCAGCACCCTGTTCTCTGCGCCGCTATAAATAGCCTCGTCTGATGATTCCACTTGTAAACTGTTTCTACTGTGAATTAAAAATGACTCGTAGAGTGCCGACTAACGGATATTTTGTCAGGTTTCGATAAGGCGTGAGGATATCCAGAGGCGCGTTTCTGATTCATTTACAGTCATCCCCTGATTTATGCTGTAAACTTGTTGGTTTTATTTTGGGATGTCTGACCTACATACTCACACTCTCTCTCACACACACACACACACACACACACACACATACACCCCCCTTTCTGCTTTGAGGAGACAAAGTG
>JAOVVB010232658.1:0-24153 GCA_028570985.1 Heterobranchus longifilis
GTTTTTTTCTGTGCTTTGACCCCAGTGTTTCTCCGGTGGGAGGGGGGGGCTAAGACAGAGGATACTTAACCGAGCAAGGGGCAACATAGCTGGGTGGATTTAGGTGAATGTCGGGCCGGGTTTCTGGAGGTTCTGGAGCTCCAAAATTACATGTTTTTCTGGGCTTTTCCCCCAGTGTTTCTCCGGTGGAGGGGGGGCTGAGGCAGAGGATGTTTACCCGATCATGGGGCAAGGATTTCAGGATTTAATTTATTTCTATGTAGGAAACTATATGAAATTGTTATTTTTAAAGTTTGCATTATTATTATTTAAGATATAAACATCAAACAGTCTCACAGGATAAGGGCATGATAAAGACCTGAACACAAGCTAGATTCACAGAGCCTTCCCTCTCTGCTAAACAGCCTCACCCTGCATTATAAAAGTACACAGCTAAAAGTGTCAAAATTTGTCAAAAAATAAGCCTATTAAGTATGTAAACAATATAGAGAAATTCATTAAAAGTTCCTAAAAATAATAGGAAAAATCATCTCTGATGCAATATAGGAAATAATCTGCTAAAAATTCATCAAAATCGCTTGTTTTACACAAACTTCCTGCAGGTATTGCATTCACTGTTAATTGTTAATTGCACAATTGTATCAATTGTTCTGTACCATTATTGTTATGCATTGAATATGATATGAAATATCCATAAAATATATCACTTAGAAGGGGGCGCCAGTTTACTCAATGATATAAGAGGGGTCCCTTAAGGAAGAAGGTTGGGAACCACTTTAGTGTATCGTCTGTGCCTCATTTTTTGTTTTGTGAAGGTACTATTACTATTTTTAGTTGTACATTAACTGTGGTGACCTGGCATAATTCCCAATATAACCCCACCCAAGTTAAAGCTGAGGAGAGGTCTAATCAGCCAGTTCAACTCAAAACACACGTGTGGGTGTACAGGAGCTTTAACTGAAGTGTCACCATACCTCAAACCAAATGGAAAATACTATTGACAGTGATAATATAACTATTAACTATAAGGCATGTTTCATTAAGATACTATTATAATTACTACAAGTAGTAATTATAATAGTATCTTAGTATCCAAGTCTGGATACTATGGATACTCATCCTTATAGCCACAAAAGGTTAATATAATATAGGCTAAAATTAAAAAAAAAAAAAAATTAATATAACAAATGTTAATATTTTTGAATTTTCTGTCAGGGGGAGTGATGATTAGTATAGTATTGTATAGTAACAAGTATAAAGCCCAGCACTGATACCCAATATGTCAATATTAAAGGCAATGCACATCTATGATTCTCATGGTTGGCATTTACAGACACTTGACATCTCCCAAATGTTTTTCACCTATTAGGGCAGGACAGATTACAGTCATTAATGTTTCGTGTAAGAACATACATTATGATGACACCATCAATCATGTACCAGTATAGCGTTTTCATCTTCAACCTGAGCAGAGGTCTAATCTGGGATAGTAATTGAAAACACTGTGTGTGCGTGCGTGTGGTTCCATAAACCAGTATGTGGTACATTGGAGCTGATAAGCTGACAGATTTTTTTCATTTCTCTGCTTTTAGGTACAACAGTATAACTGTCTTGAGAGAAAATGATCTTTCAGGACTTGAGAACTTGGAGTTGTTGATGCTGCATAGCAACACTATCCACAGTATTGATGATCGAGCCTTCCAAGACCTCAGGTCCTTACAGGTAAATCATGTGTTTGTCAGTCTCTTGTGAACAGATTACTGACCTGTTTTACAAGTTTGCTGTACTCTGGAATATCAAAAGCATAGAGTCATGTGGAAAAACCTGTAGGTATCCTATGGTTTAGTTCAGAGGTTTTCACAGTCATGCCTCCCCAGGGGGGCTGCAAATGGTTTCAGGGGAGGCTCAGTGAATTAAATGAAAGTGAAAAAATATGACAGTTATCAAAGAAGATCACATAGAATACCCTAAATGTGTGTGATTTGGTTAAAGAGATAGTTCAGAGATACAGTAGATTTGGGGGATTTTACTGTTTTTCCCACTTTTCAGAAACTAATAAATACCTTACAACAGACCTTTGTTATGTATTTGGTGGAGTCTGAAGTTATTTGGTGAGTCTGAAGTTATGTCAAACAGCAACATTAGGCTATCTTGGCTCAACTGTTGAGTGTCTAGGATCATATAACATAATCATGATCCCATAGGCATCAAGGAATAGAGCAAAACTAAGCGTGTAAACTAAGTGGGGGTGAGGGGGCGTCTTTTTCCAAGCCTTTGTCTGAGGGGAGGCCCACAGCATCAGACTTTGAAAACCCCTGGTTTAGTTAAATATTTGTACATGATGCGACATGAATATCAAGAATGTACAGTGTTACTTCCACTGATGTTTGATGTTCCAGTAACTGGATTAATAATAGATGCACAAAACATCTGTATCGTATAGTATAACACAAAGCTACAGACTCAGACATTTTAGAGCTGCTTTAACTCTTCTCTCTGGCACAGTACTCACTAAAATTAAAGAGCACAAGCTTCACAAAGAGAGCTTTATTGTGGGGCTTTCATAGTGAATTGCATCATATTCCATTTTTATTTATTTTGTATAAAGGATGCTCTCCAATTACTGATTGCATGCACTTTTCCAGACTAAATAAACTTGTTCTGCTGTATTGACAACATTTCATGGTATCCCCCAAGAATGTGCTGTTGTGTGTTAATATATTATATCCTAGTCTTATTATAGCCTTAAGTCAACATTGTTTTGACAAAGATCTCTAACTTCTCAATAATGTTCTCACAGGTCCTGAAGATGTCCTTTAATAAAGTAAAGGAAATCAAGAAAGAGACGTTTAAAGGCCTGGACAGTTTGCTGAGACTCCACATGGACCACAACCACATTGAGTTCATCAGCCCAGAGGCTTTCTACGGCCTAACCAAACTACAGTTGGTCCATCTGGAGGGTAACCACCTCCAGCAGCTCCACCCAGACACATTCATCACACTGAGACACAGCCAGGTGTTCAAGGTGTCCTCTGTGAGAAACATCCACCTATCAGACAACCTCCTCACCACCCTGCCAGAAGATATCTTCTCAGGATGCAGCCAGTTAGAGAACCTCTTCCTCCATGGCAACCCATGGACATGTGATTGTCGTATGCAGTGGTTCTCAGTGTGGGCGCAGAGGCACACAGGTGAGGAGTGTGTGTTTGCTTTGGAATATTCTGAAAGCATTTATAGAGCTGTAATCTGGGTTGCTCTATTAGAACTAATACAGAAAAGCTCCATTCCAGCCTCTCATGGCTCACCATTGAGCAAAGAATAGTGTCAGGCATGGCTGCATTGTTTAGCTCTACCATTAACTCAAAGATACCAACATTTTTATTTGACCAAATAATTTACTGCAACAACACACACAATCATAACACCAGATTTGCTGGTAGTGGTCATATTGTGGTATAGCTATGGACTAACTCATTTAACTCGTTTACAGACCCATAACAAATTGGAATAATTTACCACTTGATATTTGCCTAATAAAAAACAAATCATCCTTTAAAAAGAATATACAGAGGCATTTTGCTGGCATGCAGAAATAAACAAATAAATCTAAACACTTTACCATGCATTAAATGAAAAAAAAAAAAAAAAACTTGATCTAAAGCTTTGTAAACTTACATTTGCTAGCAGCTTTAATGTGACACATATGTTAACTGGTTGCTACTGTAACTGCATTAGTACCTTTATAGGTATTCTACTCAGACTAAAAGTGGTATGTTTTCCCCCTTCAAGCTAATAGTGTATGTAATTGTATCCAAAGCAAGAAAGGCATATCCAAGGAAAACTTAAAATCTTTGCATAGACATCATTGGAGGCAGAGATCATATCTTCTTCTCATCATAAGGGCCACAGAAGACACGGGAACAAAGTTACACCATTCATTCATGACGTGACTAATGTAAAAGTCAACTCATAAATTACAATTCTGGATGATGATGATGATCTTTTCTGGTTCACAAGTTTTACTGATCAACTTTGGTTTGGCTGGCCCATAATGTGGAAACTGTAAATGTTCTTTCCTTACATGCAACCAACTACTCCATTTAAATGTTTCCAGGTGTGCTGAAATGCAAGCGAGACAGGAGATATCCAAGAGGCCAGCTGTGTCCTGTTTGTGAAAATCCTGCCCCTTACCACAACAGACCTCTATCCCTTCTTCTCAGTGATGCCTTCACTTGTACCAGACCCTGGATCCAACCCCATCTCAAGCAAAAAAACATCAGCCTGGATGAGGGGGACTTTACTCCAGTTTCCCCCAAGGACTTCATTGCCCCGTTAGGCTCCATACAAATGAACCTGACTGACCATTTTCATAATGATGCCAGTCTATCCTGCACTGTCCAGAGGCCCTCTGCATTTGAGAACTTGACACAAACCTTGGAGGAGGAGAACGGAAACAATGTCACTGTGCTTACCGCCGGCATAACTACATATTTGGTGTGTAACGTTGACTATGAACACATCCAGCAGCTGTGGCAAATCCTGGCCACCTACAGTGACTCTCCCATGACACTGGAGAGAGGCTTAATGTTGGCCAGAAGCCCAGAAATGGTGTACAGGTATAGTCAGATGAAAACAGAGGACGGAGAGGAAGGAATTCATACAAACATTGAGGCTGAGATTAAGGCTTCCCCTGCATGGTTGATGCAGGGAGAGGTGAGTTTCCAGCTTGACCGCACTACTACCACTTTCTCTACTCTGCATATTAAGTACCAGTCGGCCGTCAACCTACGCCTGGAAAACACATCACCTAAGAGGGACCGTTATTCCTGGACCATGATCAAGCGAGATAATCAAACCAAGACTGAGCACACTGTAGTTACAGGTGGGAGTTAGAGATGAATGCTTAATTGCTGATTTGACCCTTGTGTTGTCTTCAGGGGCAAAAATGACCCGCCACTATGTTTAACAGCAGAGAAAACCCCCTAAATGATCTCTTTTTAACTTGAAGTTTGATGCCTTTTCCTAAAGTTACCCTCACATTAGAAAGAAAAAAAAATATTGCCTTTGTTTATATTTCCATGAAAGCTATACACCACCAGTGTACAAAGATTGTCTTCAGATCATTTTTGACCCAGCAGTTATAAAATAATTTACACAAAACACAAAAATCACAAACACACACACACAAAACACTTAACAGACAATAAAAAAAAAAAATAATCAGACAACATGAACAGTGAAAATTTCTTCAAAGTAGGGCTGGGTGATATGGCCAAAATCTTCTATCCCGATATAGGTAATTTCATATGTTTCATACATGTTTTCTGGTGATTCAATAAATAAATAAATTGTCTCAATGAAATAATCACATGGTAAAGCCTATTTTTGTATACTCCATGTTAGCAAAACTAAGCAGCTTCGCTCCCACATGCAAGGATCAGAATGGAATGTGTCATTAAAATGAAGTAAATATTGCCACCTCGCAATAGAAATGACAGAAAACTATATAAGATAGACATTTCTGTATCGCTTTGACAATATATATATCGTCATATCACCCAGCCCTACTTCAAAGCATTGTTTACCAATGACAAATACAGTCATCTGCTATAAAGGTGCTGCACATGGCAGGACCCCCAGAAAGGCACTTGGCCACCCACCCATTCAGAGAAGGAAGCACCAAAAATGTTCAAGAAAAAAGCCAGATATTCACAAAGTTTGTGATGAATTACAGGTTGTTTCTTCATGCAAAATAAATTTGGGGTACAAAATTCAATTAAGATGCTTTATTTTAGGGGTTTAGTGAAGGCGGGTCATTTTCTACCCTTAAGAGAGTATAGGCTACAGAATGTGAAGACTTTACAAGGGTTAACTAATGCATAAAAATCTACTGATACTACTAATAATTACTGTAATACAATATTTGTTTTATTTTTAATGCAGGTGGTGTGGCACAATTGAGCTGTCAAATCTGGGGTGAGCCGAAGCCTTTGTTGGAGTGGATTTTACCAGATGGAAGTAAGGTCAGAGCTCCTTACTCCAGTGAGGACAGGAGGATCATAATTACTGCTGAAGGGAAGCTCACTCTACGGGGTGCAGATGCTTCAGACACTGGCCTCTACCGGTGCATCACCACAAACTACCTGGATGCAGATATCCTTGTCTTTCGAGTGACAGTTCTGTCCCCTGATGTGGAAGAAGCTGAGGTCAATGGTGTCCAACTCTCCAAGCCACTGGGTGAAAATCTGTTTTTTGACTGTAGCTCCTCAGGGAGTCCTAAGCCCTCAGCACAGTGGGTACTTCCTGACCACTCAGTACTGGACAAGTCTCATGGAAACAGGAAAGTGTATGAGAATGGAACCTTGCTGATTCAGGGTCTCACACAGAGGGACAGAGGATTTTATAGGTGTTTGGTTTCTAATCACCTGGGAGTTGATCTGCTCGTGTCTCAGGTAACCGTGACTGGAGAAACGCCTGAAAAGGTGACCATTTTGGACAGTGAGGGTCCGGGATCAGGGATGGAAATGGACGACAAGATTGACCCGAGCTTGACTGAAAACACAGTCACCCTCAATGAGAACCCCTCTTCCAGTCCCTCTAACAGAATTAGTCAGGAATCCAGGACCATCACCTCAGATCGACCTTACCCCAGACTCAGGTCACAGGGTAGAGGAGGTGCTGGAGGTAGACTGGGACAGAGAAGGACGGGGCCAGCCAGCAACAGACGCATCTGGAGTAGTCGAGTGTTTGATAAAGCTTCCAGAAAAGTGGACCCACAGAAATTTGCTGAATTGATGAAAAAGGCTCAAGACGGATCAAGAATAAAGACTGCCACAGGGAAAGAGGGGGTAAAATATGAAGACTCCAACACTGGTCTTTCTGGTGATGGTGAAATTGGCTCTGGTGAGGATCAAAGTGAAGATCATCTCATTATTGTGCCAAGGATAGTCAAACCAACTACAGATAATCCACAATATGGTATAATATTTGGACAAGAGAACAGGCAGATGGAAACTATAACAAACACACAGACAGGTCAGTTTAATAATGTAGCAACAATGGGGACACATCAAACTGTTGGCATGGAAACCACAGTCAGCAATAACATTAATTTAAATCAAGTGACAAAAAATACAAACACGCCAACAACAGAGTCATATATGCAGTCAGATTCTACATCAATCGAGTCCACATTTACACACCATACAACAGAAAGGAGGGAAATTCAAAGTGATGCAGTTACACCATATAACACAATTTCACACAATACGGACCTCTCTAGTTTCGATGAGACTACTGAATTGTATGCCCTGGAAAGTGCTACCAAGCCAGGCTCAAACAGGCACCCAGTCACTCTCCAACTTACTGTGACAGACACGTCACAAGAAACTCAGCTCCAGTTCTCAGGAGAACAACCTGCAGAGCCAGAGACATCCACTGGGGCAGCGCTATCATTTACCACAGACCCTCATGTCACTCCAATGAGGGATGGCCCAGGCCCAGTGGAGCTTGTCATTCACACATCCACAGACCCAGAAAGCCAGACGACATTCACAGCCATAACCACCACAGAGAGACAACAGGATGAGATAACCTTTCACACTACCCAAACAATCAAATCCCCACACCTTCCTGCAGGATCCACCATCATCTCCCAGCAGCAGATCCACATCATCCCACACAAGAACAGCAGAGGAGGGGGGCGCAGAAGGATCTTCCAAGGGCGCAGGAGGATCATTAAACCCAACAGGATCACCGATATACAGTCCTTCATCAATAAACTTAAACAGCCCACATCGAAGAAGGAAGGGAATGCCACGGTACCTTATAGAATTGAAGTGATCACAGGTAAGCAACCTTGTTTTGTAAGAAAATAGATTAATTGCTAAATGTTTGCTTCATTGTTTGTATATGCTTCTTAAGCTGACATCTGTGATTCCTTTTCCTTTTTTTCTGTATTTTTCCCCTCAGACTGTGACTGTGATGAAGACAAAAAGAAGACAGCAACCACCAATCTACAGGTGGCCACACCTTCCTCCAGTTCATCTTTACACAGAACAGACAGACCTGCCTCTACACAAAAACCTGTAGCTTCTACCACAAACTATTACATTAATTTACATTCCCCCTTCACCCATACTGAGTCTAGGCCAGAGGTGTCCAGTGGCTACATAACCTCTGCTGATGCCCCTGAGTTTGACCCTACAATTAATCCATTTTTGACCACAAATAAAGAACTGTCAATCTCCACCACAACCACTACTACAACCGCCTCTAAGGTTATTCATGGACGAATTCCATGGAACAGGCTGTTTGGAGGCAGAGAGAGGGAAAATATACTTGGCAGGCTAAGGAAGCCATCCATCACTGAAAAAACCTCAACTACAGCTGAAACTACAACAGTGACCCCAACCACAACCCCTGCTGCTATGCCCACCACCGCCGCAAATTCCCTGTCTGAACCCGAGACTCTGTCTCCATCCAGACACACAGGGAGCTCATTAGATGATGACTATGGAGATCTGTCCTCTGCAGACTTTGAGTTCACAACATTGCAACCCAGCTTTCACCATCTAACTACTTCCAGCCCATCCTATTACTCCAAGTCTGCCACCACTGCTGAAACACCACCAGAATCACAGACGTTACCTTCCCCACCTACCATCAAACCAGCTTCAATTGAAAATCCTGATGAGGCCTTATCATCTGGGTCTGGGGGACTACCTGATAATTGGTTTGTAATCAGACAGAGGCCTGGTGGGAAAAGAGGACGGCAAGGGCGGCGAAGAAGGCCCTTAAGGGGCAGGAGACCTTTCAAGAAACCTGCAATCACTAAACCACACCCTACTACCACATCTGAGGCTTTAACTACAACTATGGAAACTACAATGGAGGCAACAACACTACCACAACGGACTGTTTCACTCTACAAGCCCCTTTACACACCATCTAGGAAAGAGGACAGAACTCCAGTAGTTGTTTCCACTGACCAAACGTCAAAGGAGGAGACCGACTCATATGAGGAATTTGGCTGGAGCACATCTAGTAGTTTACCAGCCTATACTACAACCAAGACACCTCTGATCCCTTCAACCACATTCACCACATCCATGCCAATTACTACAAAAGTGCCTTACACGACAGCTTGGTCCAAAGTCCACAGCAACATCAGACCACCAACACAGAGGAACAATGATCATGCCACTCGTAGGCCACCAGTGAGGAGAATCAGACCTACTGTGCAGAGTAGCGATGCCAGTGCAGATAAAGGCCTTAACTCTAAGACCATCCTTACAGCTGAGCAGGGATATGCCAACACCCCTACCCCATACAACAACATAGGCACACACAATGCCATCTCTAGTGTTTATAATCATGTCACTGGCAATGCAGCTACAAGTGCCAATATTGCTGGCTTTGAGCCCACTACAAAGGTCATGACGAGCAAACCTAAGATAGTTGGGGGCAATGCAGCCAGCTTCACAGTGTTATCCAACTCAGATGCTTTCCTGCCATGTGAGGCTATTGGAAACCCTCAGCCAGCTATAACCTGGAAGCGCCTCTCCTCAACCACAGGTACAAAAACAATTCCATCAATTGTTATCATTTAGAAAAACAATACATGGAGAAAAGGTTCAGGTAAACATCTTTTAAAAGCCACGTGAAAACTGAATTCTTAATTTTCAGGTGCAGCTGTGAGCAATATGTAGAAATGGTAATGTTCAGTAAATGAAAGTCAGTGAGTCAACTGTAATGGGTTTTTTTTCAGATTTCAAGAGCAGGGAGCACAGTGTTGATTATTTAATTTGACAAGGGGGCTCTGAAATACTGTATGTTGTTGTGACATTGTCTTAGATCAATTTTGTATAATGCTTGTCTGTTCTATTATTAACCCTTGTCTGTTCTATTATTGACGTATGATGTTTTTTTTTGTTTTTTGTTATGTGTGTTTATGTGGTATTTTATTAACAACAATGAGAAAACATCAAAATTAAAAAAAAAAAGCAAATGGTTATAAAGTAAAACACATCACACCTGGGAAGAAAGTGAGTTTTGATGTTTTTTAGTTCTGAATCTGTATTTGTGTCAGTAATGTTTTAAATATTGTTTTTGGATGTTTTTATGTTGAATGTTTCTTAGAATAAATTATCTTTCTGTCTCCTTCAGGAAGCACTATTAACGTCAAGGGGAGGATGGGCAAATTTGAGGTGTTGAGCAATGGCACGCTGTCAATCCAGGATGCCAACATTAAGGACCGTGGCCAGTACCTCTGTCTAGCTGAGAATGATCATGGATCAGATAAACTTCTTGTCACCCTCTCTGTGGTGGCCTACCCCTCACGCATCCTGGAGCCAAAAATGCGTGAGATAAAGTCTCATGCAGGAAACATCGTGGAGATGAAATGTAAAGCAGAGGGTCGGCCCACACCCATGATATCCTGGATCCTGGCCAACCGAACCCAGGTCAGGGGTCAAAACGCAGAGAAGGGAAGAGTATCTGTATCTACGGAGGGGACTCTGGTCATTGAGCAGGTGTCTGTTTATGACAGAGGTCATTACAAATGCATCGCCAGTAATCCAGCTGGTGCTGATACTGCTACAGTCCGTCTGCAGGTGGTGGCAGCTCCCCCAGGTATCATGGAGGAAAAACGGCAGCAGGTGAAAGCCGGTGTAAGCCAAAACTTGTGGCTACCCTGCACTGGCCAAGGCAGCCCTCAGCCTACTATTCACTGGGTTCTCCATGATGGGTCAATGGTACAATCTAACAGACCAGTCAGAGACACAAGGATATCAGTATATGGGAATGGAACCCTCCACATTAAGGATGTGACTCCAGGAGACAGCGGCAAATATGAATGTATTGCTACAAGCTCTACCGGCTCAGAGAGAAGGGTGGTGACTCTGACAGTAGAGAGGCACGAGTCTGCACCTCAAATAGTGGAGACCTCCCAGCGCATGACAGTGTTGTTCTTCGAGGACCAGCTGAGGCTAAACTGTTCAGCAACAGGAGACCCTAAACCCAGAATCATCTGGAGGCTGCCCTCTAAAGCTGTGGTGGATCAGTGGCACAGGTAAAAATGTGCTGATCAGTGGCAGTAATGCACAGAAGAATAGATATCAGGAAAAGCTAAAACAGACATGGCTAACATTTTGGACAAAAGAGATAAAACATTTCTTAACAGTTTTAAGGCCATGCAAAACTGCAAAAAAGAAGATGGTTTTCAGAGTATACTTCCTCACTTCAGGATTTAAGGATTTCAGGATTTTTAACTTCAATTAGAAACAGGCACACTTGAGCTATTCAGCATAGCTTGAAAAAAGGTAACGTCATAAGAGATCATTGTATGTAAAATATAAATTTTCATTTTAACATGTTGGTCTAAGGTTTCCATATTTCCTCATTCTTGGTTTCATGCATTGGCCATTTCTATGACCTCCCATGCAACATCAAGGAAAGGAACAGAACGCTTGTTATTTTTGTTATTAATTACACATGACAAGGCAGTGCTAGTGTTATTATTCAATGCATTGCCAAGGCCTTGGCTCGGTTTACTAGTCAGCTCATAAAATCTAGTCTTTTAAACCTCCCTAGTGAGTACATGTTTGTTTGATGTTTGAAGTAGTTATTTCATTTTTCTGCTGCTAGTGTTCCTTTGTAACTATTTGAAGATGTTCTTTGCATCCACAATCTTCTCATTTGAGTTTTATTTTATGTGGTTTCCCTTTAATGCAGTAATATAAATCTTATTTGCTGTTATGGACATGACTTTGATGTGTGAAAGCACAAGACTGTTTTTGGAGAATTGTGAAGAATATAATTGTAAAAATGTTTTTCCTCAAAGTAATGTACAATACATACATTATAAAATCAATTAGTTGGAGTGCACAGTAAAATCCATGCCATCAGGCCAGTATTTTTCAAAAGAAGTTGGTAACAACACACAGAGAGATACAACGGAACTCTCCAGTGGATATATTACCATGCGTGCTAATTAAAATATTTACAGAATTCTCTATCCCAGTTTTATAACAGTCCAGAAAATCATACAGTAACAAAATGATATGTCATTTGTCTTTGTCATGTACTATAGTGAATGGTGTTCACTTGTATTTGATCAGGCTTTATTCTGTCCTCTCCAAATACTAAATCTCTCTAATTTTCTGTCATGTATTTTTCTAGGATGGGCAGCAGAATTCAGGTCCTGGATAATGGCACTCTTATTGTTAACACTGTGAGTGATAAAGATGCTGGAGACTATCTCTGTGTGGCACGAAACAAAATTGGTGATGATCTCCAACTCATGAAGGTCAGTGTGTCAATGAAGCCAGCCAAGATAGAGCCAAAGCTCTATGGGAAGAAGCAGGTACCCTACGGCAATGACTTTAAGGTCGACTGTAAAGCCTCAGGAGCACCAAAGCCAGAGATCTCCTGGGGTCTACCAGATGGTACAGTGGTCAACAGCGCTCTTCAGTCTGATGCCAGCAGTGGAGGAGGGCGAGCACGGCGCTATACACTTTTTGACAATGGAACTCTCTACCTAAATCAGGTATGCAATGTCATCTTCCTCCATGTAACATAAAAAATAAAATTCAAAAGATTTACATCACTGCGTTGTACTTCTCCAGGTTGGTATGTCAGAGGAAGGGGACTACACCTGCTATGCTGAGAACCAGGTGGGCAAGGATGAGATGCATTTACATATCACTGTGGTGACTGCTGCCCCCAGGATACGTCCAACCAGCCAGACATATGCCATGGTGAAGCCTGGAGGGAACATCCGCTTTGACTGTGAAGCACTTGGGGAGCCCAAACCCAAGATCCTGTGGATGCTGCCCACCAACGATGTCATTGCAGCATCTAATGAACGTTACTTAATGCATGTCAATGGCTCCCTGGATATCAGGGATGTGAAGCTTAGCGATGCTGGGGAGTATGTTTGTATGGCTCGAAACCCTGCTGGAGAAAATCGGAAAGTCTACAAGCTTGATATCGAAGGAAATCCACCAGTGATCAATGGCTACCGGCAGAACAGGACTGTGATTAAAGATGTAGCTGCTAAATACACCAGGAAATTAATAGACTGTAAGGCTGAGGGCGATCCCACGCCTCGTATCACTTGGATTATGCCTGATAACATCTTTCTGACAGCGCCATACTTTGGCAGCAGGATCAATGTCCACCATAATGGAACATTAGAGATTCGTAACGTGCGGCCGACTGATACAGCCGAGTTCATCTGCATGGCGAGGAATGATGGGGGAGAAGCAGTAATGGTGGTGCAGCTTGAGGTGAGCAGTGTGCTCAGAAGGCCAATCTTCAAGAACCCCTTCAACGAACGTATTGTGTCTCGGATTGGGAAAACCGCAGTTCTGAATTGTTCTGCTGATGGATACCCGATGCCGGAGATCACTTGGACTTTGCCTAATGGAACACGGTTTACTGGTGGCCACCACTTAATTAAGAATGGGACTTTAGTCATCTACAATGCTGGCAAAGAAGATGGTGGGAAGTACCGCTGTGGTGCCAAGAATTTCATGGGCTACATAGAGAAGCTAATAATTTTGGATGTCGGGCACAAGCCTTACATCCTGACAAGGCCTAGGGGCATCATACGCAGTGTGTCTGGAGAACCTCTCTTCCTTCATTGTCTATCTGATGGAAGTCCCAGACCCAGAATCTACTGGACCATTCCTGCTGGTCACACTCTTACTCGGCCTCAAGTCCTCGGGCGCTACCAATTACTAGAGAATGGTACTTTGGTTGTTCAGGATACAACTCTCCACGACCGAGGGAACTACATCTGCAGAGCTCGGAATGATGCTGGGGAGGCTGTGCTCACTGTCCCTGTTATTATCATTGCCTACCCTCCACGGATCACAACAGGGCCACCTCCCAGTGTGAGGGCAGTGACCGGGACACCTATCCAGCTCAACTGTGCCGCCGTTGGGATCCCCAAGCCAGAGATCACCTGGGAGTTGCCCGATCGTTCAGTTCTGTCAGCAGCAGAACAAGGCCGGCCTATGGGTAGCGAACTGCTCCACCCTCAGGGCACGCTTATCATTCAGAGGCCCAAAGCCTCAGACACTGGCACATACAAGTGCCTGGCCAAGAATAACCTGGGTACAGACTCAAAGGTCACATATGTGCATATATTGTGAGAAAAAGACAAGACTGAGGGAGGAAGGTGGCATATCCGAATGTAAATATTAATAGACACTCTGGCACTTGTGTCTATGAGGTACAGTGCATGTTTTTACATGTGGATTTGTGAGGATCATGGCTTGGGGAATATTATTAAAAAGGTGACAAATGTGGATTAATAAATAAACTGAGCACAAGAAGAGAAAGGAAACAGACATTTTATAGGGAAAAACATGGAAACCCAGCCTGAGTCTAGAAAGTTGTTATTGTAACTTTGGAACTGGGGGTCTGGAAATTCATTGGTGGTTCTCATGTGGGGTGGTTCTCCTGGGAGCAAAAGGGCCAATGCATAATTTTTCTGACCAGGCGTTGCTGGCTCCACATAGGGATACTGTTACAGCACATACAGAGAGGGAGAAAAAAAAGAAAACAGAGACATTGGCCATACGTTGTTGCTGTCATTACACATTGGATTGCTTTGTCATTTAACAGCAAATGAAAAGGACAACATTCAGAGTATATAGTAAAATATATTTCAATACAAGAGCAATTCATCAAATTTCACAGTGGCAGAAAATAGATTTGTTCAAGAAATATATGAGGTTTGTTTTACACTGGATACATATCTGCATGGACAATACAGTGCTTTTATCACATCCGATTTCTTTATTAAACTTTTTATATTTTGATGACAGTTTAAAGCAGATTCCTTTGTGTATTCGCAGTGCAATTTATGTTTAAAAATATAATAATAATACAAAACACACTCAATCTATTGTGTTGTACACAAGAATTTACAGTAATGTTATACATTATGCTAATCTGTAATAATACAGTATATGTATATCTATTTGTAGTATCTACTTCATCAAAGTATAGGAGACAAAATGAAATAAACATGGTTCATGTCTTTTTAATGTCTTCATTGTACTATTTGATGTACCAAAATCTTTTAAATGAGACGTGTCATATATATGAAACATCACTGTTGAAGGTACACAGAACTGGCTGTTAGTACTAGTAGGCTGTTATAATGCTCTTGTAATGAAGGTCATTAGGATTATCCAGTTGTACCTCGCCCTATAGGAGGAGGTTATGGCTCTGGCTGCAGTAGAAATCTTCCAGACACTCTTTAACTCTCCAGCTGAGAAAATAATTCTTTACCAAGCTCTTTAATGTGCAAGACCCACAGGGGAGCCTTTGATTTTTGTTAGTGATTGAGCGCTGATTTTACTGCCCTCCTGAAACTTAAACAAAATGAGGGAGGGTACTGAGACAGAAAGGGGGAGCAGAGAAATATATATTTTAAATATGAAGCTGTAGGTAATTGATTTAATGTATTCATGTTTCCAATGTTATATTTTAACAAAATATAGAAATATATGACATGCAACACAAAAACTTAAATTAATAATGGTGAATTAATATATGGTATGAGTGAGCTGGCCTACTATATAGCAATGTTTGGTCTCTAACCACTAAAGTCTAAAGTCATTCTTAAGGGCATTCATTAAGACAATACTGCCCTATGCCTTAAGAGCAACAACTGGAACCAATTTCTCAGTAAATTGCACCAATTGTGAATTGCCTATAATGATGCACATTTAGAATTGGCTAAAACTTCCCTTTTGCAAGGCCTTATAAATAACAATGTGACTTGTACTGCGGTTATATATTTTTACATATATTAGGAAAACGAGAGAAAACAGAAAAACAACATTAAATAACAGAATCGATTCTGTGTCCCATGAGATGTAATTGTAAGTTAAAATAGAGTTACACTTTTAAATCCCTTCATTGTACTGTATGTGATTGGGGTAGAGATATATTTGTAAATTCATTTTCAGACTATTCTTTCTATACTTGGCTAGGGGCCATATCATACAATGTTTGTGATAAAGAGACATCCGAGTCTTTCCTACAGTCCCTCCCTGATGCTGGAGTATGAAGGACAGTTGCTGTAAACAGGACATAATTAATTCTAAGTATCTACCAATACCTAGCAGCTGCATTTTAATAAGAGACTCAAAAAGAGGACAGTTGTTAGTCCTCAAGTGTACATGTTCCAATAAATGGGTTTTTTTTAGTCTTAGAAAAAACATATTTTTCCAAAGTTTAGAGCCAGTCTACATCAGTGTGATATGACCCAGACAGATATGGGGAAAGGGGGAATTGTCTTCCATAAACTTTGGAATGCAGGCTACTTGCCTTGCCTACTTGCTTTGAGAGAAAACTGCTACTGCCTCCATATGTAATCTAGACGACAACCACACAAATTAAACTAATTAAGTGATGTTTTTAAAAACCACTGCATATTTTTATATATGGCTCTTCAGTGTGAAAGACAGTCCATCATTCCCACCATGTGCTCATGTGGATAGTGAAGAGTTTATTTGTTCAGTTATGGTTCTGCAGTTCATGTTTGGAGAACGATGGAGTTTACCGTCCACTGACTTGGATATTTATGAGGATTTATGTGATTTTTCCCATTTGCTCCTTTCCTCTTGGGTGTTTAAAGGAAAAGAGTTGAAGTCTAACACGTACCATTTAAAATATAGTTTTATAAAAAGCTACTGAAAGGAGTGGTGTGTGTTTTTTCGTGTCTGTGAATTTAACCTTTAGGTCAAATATACTGTACCTCTGAATCCAGTTTCTGCTCACAGCTGTTAAAGTGCTGCACTACCACTAACATTTCACAGGATGAATAAATAAAACCTGTTTTTACACTAGAGGTAAAAGTGTGGCCACTCCTTGGCCTCCTCGAAGATTGTGGAAAAACAGAACAAATCTGCACAGAATCAAATGACTTCTTGCTGGGAAGATTGTCCACATTACCCCACAGTCCACCTTCTCCAAGGGACCCACAATACACACAAGTTATGTTACATTTCCTGGAAGCAGATCGTTGATTTTTCACATTTATTTACCTCTACTTTTTTTTTATTTTTTATCTGGATTCAGCTGCCAACTTACTACTAGACCACCAAGTCTTTACCTCAACATAGTCTCTAAACTATGCCCAAACTGCAGGGAACATTTAACAATAGATGCTTTGTGCAAACAGCAATTCCGTAATCTCCATGTTTCCATCCAGCAGCAAGGCTGTCCATCTCTTCCCCAGAAACCAATGGGATGCCAGATCACTGATCAGATGTCCCTCAATAAGTCAGTGATTCTAGTTAAATATATGCTTCTCAACTATTTAAACACAAGTCTGTCTAATATATATTTTCCTGTCTAGCATTTAATGTGTTTAGTGTACCATGAGTTTTTATCTTATACATGATACACACTTTAGAGCAAAGCTGTATAAGCTTATTTTTGATATGCGTATTGATATGATACTGGATTATTTAGCTTGATACTTATATTGATATTTAGGAGTTCCAATAATGATATATCAGGAGATAGTAATTTTAATTTTGTTTAATATACACACATAGCATATACAAACAATTTTGATACAGATCCCTTAGACACTGTATATAAAATAAGCATTTCTGTAGCAATTCTTACTCACTGGCTGACACACAATACTGATATATCTGCATTAAGCTAATATTGGCCCACATACCCGCCCAGACAAAAACAGATCTAAAAGGAGAGTGACTATTGGACTTAAATTCGCCAGGTGGCTAAAAACCTGCTCAGTAACTGCTGGATGTGTAAATCAGCAACTGATTGTTAGCACGTTTGCCAAATATTCAAATACACCATTTTAGAACAGATGAGAATAATTTGTACTGCATGAGGAAAACTGCAGATTTTTGCTCCAAACTGCACGAGGAGTCTCGTGGGTATCCATAGAACCCGTTTTCATTCAGATATCTTGAGGTCAGAGGTCAAGGGACCCCTTTGAAAATGGCCATGCCATCTAACCCCTTTCCAGGAGGCGAGCATGACATGGTTGGTACCAGTGGACTAAAATCAGCCTGCTGCAGCCTCTGAAAGATAGTATGTCATGTATGTTAAAGAATAAACTTGTTGGGTACATATCACCCACATCTCCTAGTCTGTTGCTAATAACTTATTTTTAACTAAATTAACTTTTGATCAAAATTCAATGCACCTTTTAATTATTGTAGGTAAATGCTTGCTTCAAATACCTTTTTACTTCTCATAGCACAGGAAGTCATATCAGTGAGCCATAATGCACTGACATATTTAGGGCTGCCCCCACCTAGTCAATTAGTCGACTAATTGGTCAGTTTGGTCTTAGTCGACTATATGATTTATTTAGTTGATTAGTCATTTTTTTATGTTTTTTTTTTCATGCTGAATGTCTTATATCCAAGAAACCTATGAGCACATCTCTGGTAAACACAAGATTTAAAGTTGTGCTTTTGCATGATTCTTTGTGGGGAAACTCAGTTTTACAGATCTGTTGATTAAATCAACTAACTGATGAGTCGACAAAATCGTACGTGGATTTTTTGTAATCAAGGACATCCCTAATACTATTACACCTGCTATCATGTAAAAAGGTCTTTGAATCAAAAAATGACCTTCAATAACTAAAAATACAGCCAGCATGTATTTTTTCATTGTCACTATAGGAAAATTATATATTGCACATTAATTTAAGAATTCATACATAATGAAACTGAATGTGCAATGTATGTTGTCATATATCTGTGTGTGGGGAATACCTGAATGAGTCATGACAAGCAGTTAAAAAAAGGAAACTGAGAGCTGAGTGAGAAAAATTGGAAAGGAGGGATAAAGTCTACAGAGGCAGTAGATGAGGGAAAGCAGGGAAGTGTGAGACATATTTTTGGTCTGTGGTATGAATTCCTTACCTAAACTAGAATGCTAGCAGCCTGAACATGGAAACTGAGGTCTCAAGAGAGGACCAACAGAAGTCTGGGACAATAGCCTACTTATTTCTTTGATACTGCAAACTTGGCAACAAATGAAGTCCAGCAGAATGAAGTTTTGCTACAATCCAAGGCTGTAGGTGGGAACGTCTTTTCAAATAACCAAAGTGAATTTTGAATTTTATTCTCATTTGATAGACGATGGACGATGCCATTTAACATAGTTCCAATACAGAGTATAAGAACTGATGTGCTCCACAGAGCGTTTATTGCTAATTTTCAGTTGAAATTAGTTGGGATTTTATAGGAAAGTGACTCTTTCCGTTCCACACACGGCCTTGTGGATGCATACACACGCATGCTCGTACAGTAGATCGCCGTCTCTCTCAGTACTGTGCTGGAATTTTACACCAGCATTGCAGAATCCACACATCCACCTTCCAGCCACAAGGAAGACAGATTCATCTTTGCACCTCTCTCCCAGATAGGATCTGTCACGCTGTGATGGTGGTTCTAGGTTTCTCAGACCATTGCTTCCCAGGAAGGAGCTAATACGTTGGCCATTAGTAAAGGAAAGGAAAGTATGCAGGTATCGTCTTGCTCCCGTGGTTGCATATAGTTGATTTACAGCGGGACTCTATATAAGCTCTCAAGGCCTTTCTTTTCCTCAGATATTGTCTGTAAGTGTACTATAAGCCAGGTACAAAGGCAAAGGTGCAATCATAAATCAACTGATTGAGCCATAAATTGTCCAAAACTGTCAGTAAGTGGATACCGCAACCATTAAACATAAGAGGGACCTAATAAATATGATAAGAAAAAGAGTCAGACATGGCACACAGATGCTTATGTATATTTTAAGACATGGCATACACTTTTTAACAGGACCATATCCCTCAGTCTCTGTCCTGAGGGCAGTGGAAGTACGTCAGAGGGGGTTCTCCGATCTGATCGGGTGCAGATGTGGTCCAGTGGTCCCCGGAGAGAAACCAGGTGGACTGTTGGAGCCCACTGCTGTATACCTAACCTTCCACACTTCAGTCACACAAACACCAAACTAAAAACATCAAAGAACTTCTAAATTATTGAGTCCCAAAGGGGGGAAAGCTTTTAAACAAGCCAGCTCACCCAATTAGGCTGCATCAACAATGTGGCACTGCTACTTTACAGCAGAGGTTGATGTTTCTGTCTGACAGGTTTAGCTTTTCCAGGAAACTTTTCAAGTTCCGTGATGAATTAGTAATGATAAGTGGGTTGGGGTGCCAGCAGGACCTTAAGGGTAGCTAGAGTAACTTCTAGGGGGCGGAACTCCGGGGACTTGCCGTTAATGACATTTAGTTGTAACATCCCCAACAGAGTCTGGTCTCCTAAAAATGACCTTGCCATACAACGAGACAAGACTGTGCTTTGTGTCCCTTGTGAAACCAAAAATCAACATTGTTATTTGACAAATGTAGTTACTGGCTTATATTTTGTTACATAACAAACATAGTTATTTTAACCCAAACCACAATATTTTCCTAAACCTTATCAAACCAATGAAGTAGTTTTGTATCAGTTCACTACATTAACAAGGTGTTTAAAACTGTGACCGTAATGTGTGAGAAAAGTTTCCCTCGAAACGTAATTGAGAATGCAGTTTAGTTTTATGGGAACATCATTTTGCAGGAGACAGAGGCACAACTTTACTGAGATGAGGAAACAATTTCCTACTCCTCTTTGTGCCCCTGGTTGTCGAGGCTGTCTGTATTTCTCCTGTTTGACTGGTTTCCCATATTTCTTTTGAAATCTCATTGTTTCCAGTACAAGAAGACAAAACACAAGTTGGAGAAATCTGTTGTGAAAGAGAGTCAGGAGTTCATAAATTACATTCCTTCACAGACACATCCACAGTCAGCATTTCCTCTGTGCTTCTGGAAATAAAGTTTAATTTACCACTCTGTAGTAAAACCAGTGTGTAATTTAGATGCAATCTGGAAGAGCTGTAACACGGCCGAAGAATCACTAAACACCAATAAATTAAAAAACAGACAGCATCAGGATTACTAGCTTGCAACTCTATTAAAAAAATCCTCCAGGTTGAGTTAGATATATGTACATGTTCTCCAGAGACAAACGATTTTCCGTGATTAATATACATATGTAACCTGTGATTGTTAATCTAATTATCTGTCATGCTGTAAAATACAATATATTAGCCAGATAGTCACACTTAAACTTGTATTTATAGACCAATAAAAGGACTACTCAGATTTTGTCAACTTCATCTCTAAGATAATAGCCAAATCATGCAACTATGTACTGTGTAGTCTGCTGTGTTATCCACACAGGCAACCAATAGATGGCATTAACAGCTCTAATAGTCCTAATCATACTGGATCTGTTCTGCAATTCTAAATAACAATATGCCTATTATTTAGGATTTAAATGTGAAAATCATTGAAAAAAAAAGTGTCCAAGCAGACATGAATTGTGTCACTCTGCAAAAACGTGTAAACAGACTCACTGGTTCAGTTTCTCGCCAAGTGCTGCAATTAACATGACATCATTTAGACCACCTGCTGCGGCTCGTCTGCTCTACATAAATGTCTTCATGGCACCGCAAGGTATCACGATGACCTCACAGGAAAAACAGACCCTCATAATAGCTCTGAGTTCACTGGTTGCTACTGAAGTAATGGTTATAAACGTTGCTCTAGATATTCTCTAAAGCACTTTTCATTCTTCATTTTCTGGCATATTGATTTGTATCCAGTCAAGGAAATGGTTAGGGTGGCTGGGAACACATTTATGTGTTACTTGAAAGTGTTCCCAGTATGTCACTAGGCCTTGGAATGTCTTTGTTGGGGCTTTTTAGAATTCAAGCAGAGTTTCGACCTCCGTTTGCACATGATGAAAGGGGCCTTTAGGTTTAGGCCATTTGCATCTACAGTAGCACCTTCTTTCTTAGTTTGTACATGACATTGACCTTTTTCCACATATTTTCCCCTCCATTGTGGTTAACAGCTGAAGCTGACACTTTCTGCCCTGTCCCTTGGCCTATCTGCTGCCCTCTGTGTGCACACAGGTCTCTGTTGAGCACACAGAAACACCCTGTCAAATATGCCTGGTATCCCAGACTGGCCAACATCTCAAAGGGAGCTGTTGTTTTCAATGCTCATGCCATAGCTCTGCATCCTGCGTTCTCAGGCAGCAGGGCGAGGGATTGTCACGCAAATATCAATAACCAGGATGAGAATTTAAAAGCCGACAGGTGCCAGAGGCACTCAAAAGGTGTTCCCAATGACGATTGTCACACTGTTACAGATACAGAAACACATGTGCTCATGTTATAAAGTTGTTATGGTGAATTTGCTAGGAAACATTTACCTACACGTCCAGCAGACAGAGCAACATTAGCATTCATTTGGAGTCATGTTTCTAACCATCTGACAAATTTAAGTCCAATATTCACTTTATTTTTGCTCTGTTTTGGTCTCCACCAACTCATGAGGGAATATCTGGCTCTTTAGCTGCTAAATGCTCCACTATGTTGCTAACTTTTGGTTTATCAGAGCTTTTTAGCTGTAAACATCTGCCTCCTGAGGCCAAAAACAACACTGATGATGAGAGCAGTGAGAGTTTGTGGGCTATAAAACAAAAACAACAAGCAGAAAGATGCTGAAACACTCTGAGATCTGTAAAATTGGGTGAAAGTTGTGGTTTTCTCACTATGTGCAATACTATAGTGATTTGATCCATTGTTAACGTAAAAATACTGAGTCCAACTTTAAATTTTTGCAAAGTAACAAAAGTTTGCATAAAACTTGGAAGGTAATTACCATTAAATCAGGGATGCATTTGTGAAAAGAAAACTTATGTAAGCCAGGTAGTGTTTAGTAGGTCATTCACTGATTCATATGCCAGATCCAAGAGATGAGCATTGATTTGTAGCAAAACCAAACAAAAGCAGTTGCTAGGATAAAGTGTGAGCAACAAACTGGAGCTCAGGATGGAATCAACGACATCATTCACCGGTAGAAACTAAAGCCCGGGAGCCAGTTGGACCCACTGATGTTCGCGCGTGCGTGTGTGTGTGCGTGGGTGTGTGTGTGTGTGTGTGTGTGCGTGTGTGTGCGTGGGTGGGTGTGTGTGTGTGTGTGTGTGTGTGTGTGTGTGTGTGCGTACTACTAGCAGCTATAGTCGGACAAATAGCCAATTTCAATACATTTTATCATCAGCATGGAATGATGCTTTACACCCTTATGGTGCATGACAGCAAATGTAGTTTCATCCTCAATAAAAGCTAAATACCGTAGCTCACACTATTTTTGTTATACCCATCTCCCCCTTCACCTCCATATGAGCTGCTTTAGATTTGTCAGTGTGGATAACCATATGGAAGGCAGACCTGCTGGAACCTACAATGAACAGCACACCACCAGCAGCAGTAGCCAGGAAACCTTACACTGTCAAAACAAAGTGTGGCCCACACATTTCAACTGTGCAAGTAGAAGCTAATTTGAAAGTCTGCCAATGGAAATGTATACATGTAAACATGCATACATAAAGACAAAGACAGTCACAAACAAACCACAAGCAAGGACCACCCTGACTATATATTTTTCTCTCTCGCTATGTGTTAAGAAGTTCCTGTCTTGTGTCTCCCTACCTGTCACAATGACAACGTGATCAACCGTCGTTTGTGAGGGCCAGGGGTCACAGTTCAGGCTTTTCAGACCACAGCTGTTACAGCTCTGTGTCTGTTATTAGCTTGATGTTTGCCCTCAAACACCAGGGTTTCTTTCCATTACCTTTTCCCTAACCTCATACTCCAGGAAGAATGGCGGTAGCCCAGGCGTCTGGGGATGTAGATCCAATGGGGATCCAATTAATGAACAAAAAACAAAAATACTCACTGTTGTGATAAAAGACCCTCCAAAGACTACGTAAAGACAGGGTATTTTTGCTCAAAGCTGGGCTACTAAGGGCAAAACCCTGCATGCAGAGAGGAAATTAAGTTTTTCCCCCATCACTCTCCAGCTTCATCATTGCCACAGAGTGAAAAAAAAAGTGCAAGACGGTAGCTGTCTTAAAGCATGCAGGCTTGTGGTCAGGGATTGGCAGAAAGTGAAAGCGGTGACTTAAAGGTCAAAGGGTGACGTGGGAGGTGAGGAAAGCAGTGCACCTACAGAGAGGGAAAAGCGTGTGTGTG
>JAOVVB010232659.1:0-10357 GCA_028570985.1 Heterobranchus longifilis
TATTGGCAGCATTATCCTCACTACTGTTAGCTTGAATCTCTAGTAAAAAAAAACATGGTGTTATTTTTTCAAATATATATATATATATATTTATATATATTGCAATCTCTGTGGTTATTTTAGCCAGTTTTCCTTGTGTGACGTAAAATAATTGTGAATGGCAACAGTGATCCTTAACTGAACCTTCAGAAACCCAAATCCCGACACAGAGGTATGGAAGGAGGCCCTATGGTGTTGGACTCCTCATTGCTGGCTTTGATGTAAGTTTGCTCGCTCAAATATCTTAATCTTACTTCTTTTATCAGAGGTTTTCAAAGTGGGGGGCTCCAAACAGTTTCAGTGGAAGCTCAGTGAATGCAAGTCATAAAAATATTCCATTAGTTATTCCATTAGTTATCAAAAGAAGATCACATAGAATACCCTAAATGTGTGTGATTTGGTTTAGATAGTTTGGAGATACAGTAGTTTTGGGGGATTTTACTGGTTTTTTTAAGTCAGAAACTAATTAATGCCTTAGGCCTTCTTATGTATTTGGTGTAGTCTGAAGTTATGTCAAACATAAATATTAGGCTATCTTGGGATCAAATAACATAATTATGATGCTATAGGCATCCAGGAATTGAGCAAAACTACACAAGTAAACCTTTTTCCAAGCTTTGTCTGAGGGTAGGTCCACAGTCTCACACCTGATCTATAGTATTTTCTGAAAGAATAAAGGTTTTACAAATGTTTAATTTAAAATGTAACCATAGCTCTTTTTTGTCGTGCGTCACCCAGGACATGGGACCTCACATCTTCCAGACCTGCCCGTCAGCCAACTACTTTGACTGCAAAGCCATGTCCATCGGAGCACGCTCCCAGTCTGCACGCACCTACCTGGAGAGATTCATGGAAAAGTTCAATGACTGTAAGAGGAACATTTATTTCACTAGCCTTGTACCCTTGTATGAACGTTTTTGCATTTGTTCATATTGTTCGATATGAACTTCTGCCTTCCTAATTACAGTGTCATGTGTGAGATGATGACAGTTTTATATTAGTTAGACAGTTAAATATTTGCTCATAATTCAAACATGGATATTAACAGTACCACAGTATCTTCCACTTGCTGATTGACAAATGGAAATACTTGGCATTAAGAAAGTATTGTTTTGTTCTCAGGTAATCTGAATGATCTGGTCCAGCACGGCCTCCGTGCTCTCAGAGAAACCCTCCCCACCGAGCAGGACCTCACTACAAAGGTATGCCAGCTCTCTCCACTCCTGTCTGATGTGACACTCTGCTACACAAATCCCAACACACGACAGATCAATCACCTTCATCTGTCGTTAATGAGACATGCACTTGTCCTGCCTGATAAAACCTGACAGAGCTATGTACCAAATCACAGAGCATTAAACTGGGGTTGTAGGATGAATAGGAATCCAAAACCTCACCCAAAAGGTGAAATATGGCTAAATTAATGTACTTTTCCAGTAAAATCAGCTTTTGGACTTTACTGTTATTGATAACTGGATCACGACCTATGCAAATTGGATTGTAAAGAATATAACAGGATTGTTATCAAAGCCCAACCCCAGTTGGTACTGAGGATGTTTTGGTCTTCTTCTGAAGGTAATAATAAACAGACCATTTCTCATTCTTTCAGAATGTTTCCATTGGCATTGTGGGGAAAGACATGGAGTTCGTCATCTATGACGATGATGATGTTGCCCCGTTCCTGGAGGGACTGGAGGAGAGGCCACAGAGAAAGGTACTGCAAAGGGTGCCTCTTGCTTGGTTTAATTTAGGAACAAATGTTATATTTTATCCATTGTTGGTTTTCTTCTGCACCGTTCTACATGATGAGTCTAAACTAGAGCACCGTATCTTCTGAACACTGTTGGTTATATTGCATTGGGGCCGGGTTAGACAGTTGGTACCTAGTAATGTAATTCCTGCTCTTTAGTCGTCGCCTTGGTAATTAACCTGTGGCATACTGTTTAAATATCCTCACATTTTGGGGTCAAGGCAGATATTTTTTTACCTTGCATGGCAGCTGGATTCTCGTGACATCACGAGATCATGCGAGAATCGCGGATCACTTGATCGCACAATTCCACCATGTCAGGCTCCAAGTTAAGCCAAAGATATTCAATATTTATAAAGATATAGCACCGCCAATACTGGCCAATTATATGAAATGATACACACTTCTTGTCTCCTAAGTGGGAGCGGTCTCGTTTGAAAGTGTAGTAAACGTCATCTGGATGGATGAAAAGTTATATTTGCACAATTTATTTTGCTAACATAGGATATCTACACACTTACAGCAATATTTAGCAGTAAAACAAATTGTAATATGTGGTGATGGCAGACATTAGCTTTGCTGTGTTGCCAGATCTCGCAAGAGTTTTGTTGCTGGGACAGAAACAGGTCTTGAAAAAAGTAAATTTTCTCCTGATCTGTCCATCTGAAAAATGTGATTTTAGTGTCAGATTGTTCAGGAGAATATGTGGTTTGTGAAAACCAGTATTTACTTTGGTGACTATGGGGCAAAAGGATCAATCATAATCTGTGTTCAAGTTCACGTCTCTCATTGCAATCAATACACTCGGAACTGCTGCTAGTCTCCTAAAGAGGCAGGGCTGTAACTAAACACACGTGACACAGATACAGGAAATGAGTTGCGGAGTCTCTGTTTATCCACTGTCTCTGGTTAAGCGTTTGGGTTCGGTACAGATCTGTCCGGATCAATAAGCGTCCTGTGAGGAGCTACTGGCAGGTTCGGGTGTGGTTTAGGTGTTCGTTGAAAACGATAATGGCGGCTCTGCGTTGATGCTGTCGTCCTGGACGGCGAAGGAGGGACTTCCTCTGGCCGGGAGTCTCCTCCCGGCGGAAGTATAAAACTGCTTATGTACCCAGCCAGACTACCTGCCAGATATCTTTTGAAAGCGACTTCTCAGATGGTTCTATGGAACAAACCATCTGAGGGCGTCAGGTTAGATAATTTTGTGTGTGAAAAAACAAGATTTCAATGTTGCTTTTTGCTTAAAGTTACAGTCACAAAGATGTGTTTGGTTCTTGGTGGCATCTATGGCCATATGGGTGTATTTGTTTGGGTGTTGAGTTCAAATATCAACAATCTTTCTCCTGAATCGCTGACTCCACCTTTTTGACAGACATTTATTGAAATGAACATCTTCAAGATTATTACTTTAAGTACATGAAAGTAGAGATGGAGTTATTTCACACCTCCGATTTCCAGTTTCTGATGTTTTTATTGAATATTAATTTTGTTGTGAGACAGACGGACTCTGCTAAACCAGACTTGTGTTTGTGTGTCAGGTTGCCCAGCCTGCAGACGAACCTGCTGCCGCTGCAGAGGTACCTGATGAGCCAATGGAGCACTGAGGCGGCCCTGTCAATTGACTTCCTGTTGTGAGAAGGGGGCGGGCACAAACCCAGACCAACCTGACACTTGACTGCAACTCACCAGAGTAAGAGGGAAGTTGTTGTTGTTGCGATGTGCCACTCGCTAAACTGTCAATCCAAAATATTCTGCTAACATCAACCAATGTGATGTTGCTTTTGTATGAGTAAAGTGTACCATTATACAAGTAATAAACTCTTTTTTTGAATTGTGCTGCAGCTCTTCATTACATTACTTGAGTTTCAAGAGTCTGAGCCGCTGCGTTTTACAATATCCATCTCGGTACAAAGTGTAAAAATAAATCCAACTCAAAGCCTTGAGTGAGTTATTCAGTTTTATTCAAGTTATTCACAATATTTTAATCACTGACCTGCATACCCAGGTGCTTTTCTGAACAGTGAATAAATAAATTCAGTTTATAAAAGTAAAAATCTTGAATTTAGAACAAAAGACAGCAGGTTTGTTAAAAGCTTAAAATGTTATCGGTACAGAAGACAAGATTTCTCCATCACAGACACTGGTGGGAAGACAGAGGGGGGACTATTTATGTCCCATTTTCTTTAATTTAGTACAGTGGACATACAGATCACAGGAAGTTCAACACCTTTTCACCTATATCACCCCAGTAAACTACAGTGATGTGCATAATGTCATCAAAAGTAATTAGTGTTTCCTTTCTTTGTAAATTATGTCTTTCTGGCGTTTAAATTTTTGTATTAATTTATAGAACAAGCATGTTTTAAAGTGGCATGATCCAGTTGCGTTTGCTGGTCGTTTATGCATTTTAAAAACATAAACATGTAAATACTGTAAAATCATTTTACAGGAAAAGAGGTGGATAATTGTGCAAAAAGACATGAAATATGATGAATAACTCCCACAACAGAACAGTCCACCTTTTGAGCAGTTTTACATCAAAATCTTGACCTGGAAGCATCTTAATGTTACTTTAAATTAAATTAAAAATGTAAAACATGAATTGATATATTATGGAAAGTGTTTTTATTGTATTTGGAGTTACGCCACAGCACGCCAGTGAGATGCCAGCATATCTTGTATTTAACACATTTCTACTGTTAAAATATTTCTATTACCTTAATAATAACATTGTTAGTAGTAGTATATGTAATCATTTTTATTAAATAATTTATTCTCTGTTTAGCATGTTTTAAATTATTATTGACATTACAATCGAATGGGGATTAAAGATTTTGTACGTCTGATGGAGCTTTGAAATCATCGGACGTTTAACCTTTCTGCGAGCAATACAGTTACACGAATAAACATTTATAAAAGTGTGAACATTTATTTAAAATATTTAAACATACAAAAAATAATAATTTAATACCAATGCCTCCTCTATTCAAACAACAGCTCCCTTTTAAAAGTCTGTGTCTGCTTGGTGCGACAGCATCGCAGCATCATGTTCTGTTTAACATTATTATCTTTAGTATCACAATCCAAATCATATCTATATGGAGCGCAGGGTTGTAATTAAGGATTTCAAATTCATGTGAATGTGAGTGTTTTATAAATGAGGCCCCTGTTTTCTATTAAGAAATATTCAGGTGTCGGAACTGTTTTACGACCATAAACTATAAGTATTAACTTTCTAGCCAGTGGATAAAGCTGATATAAAACTCTGCCCTGTACAAATATTTTCTCACTTCAAGTAAAGATAAACGAGCAGGCAACACAACCCGCCTGATGAGAACATATTTAAAGTGTAACTAAACCCCCAAAAACAGTTTTCAGCTGAAAACCAAGATATATGGGTATTTAATAGTGTTGTTGATGGATTCAGGTCCAAATATTTTAGTGCAAAGTATCTGAATTCTACATATCGTGTTATAAATATGCAGAGAGACTGCATCTGCTGGTTGAAACCTGTCTATAGGGCGCCGAAATTTGTAGTTTTAAAACCTGGAAATGAAGTTAGCATTTTAGCACTTGTGGTTCCCTCGTCTTGAAGTCAATGGGTTTTTGTTTAGACGTCTGAAATAAAGTCTGTGGTTAACACAAGCTTCAGAGATTTTCACATTTTGTCGATAAAACACCCCGCTGGTGCATTTCAAAGCTTTTATGTGCTGGACAAAATGTGTAAGTATCATAAAATGCAATGCAAAAATCCCATAGGCTTTTTGACGAGGGAGCCCATGGCGACGCTAACTTCCGGGTTGGCAATTGCAACTGAATTTTGCAATTGACTGACATGGTGTCAGGTGACGATCTTGGAGAGGCAGCTTTCGTCAGCAATCCCCCCCCACCAAACCAGCAGACTCTGCAGCGCTCTGTCTGCACTGTGTGGAGACAAGTAGCTCCCTCTCTCTCTCTCTCTCCTCCCTGCTCATGTTGATAAAGAGACATTTCCAGGGTGGGAGGCACTTCAGCCAAAACTCTGGAGTTCAGTTACACTTTAAACACCCAGGCTGAAGTTCATGCAGTCATGCTGGAGTCAGTGTGAGGCTTTCTTCGCTCTCCTCCTCTTGTTCCTCCGTCTGACGCCGCTGCAGGGAGCTTCTGTCTCCGTCGTCCTGGTGAGGTCCTCCATCTTCTCCTGCTCCATCATGGACGTCATCTTCAGAGTGATCTCCAGCTCCTTCAGGACTCCAGCCAGGTCCTCCTCTGGGACACCCAGATCCACTTTACCCCCTCCCTCCTTGTGTTCACGCACGGCCGCCCCCTCGTTGACGCCTGAATCGCTCTCTGACCCCACGTCCTCTTCGCGTACTGCTGCGAAATCTGATTCTCGCTCTTTATTCGGATCCTCCGCTCCGTCAGCAGCCACTCCTCCGCCTGTAACGTCCTCATGAATGTTTTCCAGGTCGGCTCCATCAGCTTGTGTCCTCTCCGCCTCCGTCTCCCTCTCCCTCTCCGTCTCCGTCTCCGTCTCCGTCTGTGGACGGTGGTGACAACAGCAGCGGGAATGCTCCCACTGCTGCTCAGGCTCCTCAGGATAATCTGTGGAGACTTTAGAGAAAGTTAATAAGTCATTAATCTACCTGAGTGTGGAAGTGTATCAGGATAATAATCACAATAAGTTGATCGTGGTGAATTTCCATTATCGGGATAATCGTGAATATCCTCATGAATTGACTACAGTGTCCTTCTGTGATGCAACAAAAATATTTGTTTCTTTAAAAAAGTTGTAATGTTTTAAGAAAAAAAGTCATAATGTTTAGAGAAAAAAGTCACAACAAAGCACAATGTAAAGTAAAGTGATTCCAGTGTGTTTTAAGTATATTTCCATGATTATCGGGATAATATCGTGAATCGCAATTATTTTGGCCGGGATAATCGCGACATGAAATTTTCATATCGTCCCATTCCTACAAGTGTATGTCAACAACCCATCTCCTGATTCAATCTACTGATTAGCACAGCGTAATCAATATATGTCTCGAGTCCTGACATGAGAACTTGGTTTTGGGTACTCCTCAGTATCTTGTGTACTACACAATGTTAGACTGAGTTCCTGTCATCCAGGAAGTCCTCTGGTTTCAGTTCATGCAAATACAGAAACAAAATTAACTCGCAGAGTGTTTGAAAGAAGCTTAAAGAAGTTCATTTATTACATCATGTTGCATTTTTGTGTAGAACGTTCCATTATTTTCTGCAGTTAAAATCAAACGCAAAAAGACAAAACCTAAAACAAACACAAACAATGTGAAAACAATGATCTGGATTTGGTCGTTGCTATTATACAATGGAATTAACCAGAAGCACCTTAATGCACCATTCCTTTCATTTTGGTGGGTTAAAGTGCTAAAACAAAAACTTTTGTTTCTGCTCACAACTACATCGCCAAACAAAACATTACCCTTAAAGTTTTGTTTGGTATGTAATAAGATGAAGGGGGAACACTGGCTGGTTAGCAGGTTTATGTTTAATATTAATAATATGTCAAAATAGAGTCCTCCTGTGGGGTAAAATGTAAATAATTTTCATGCTACATTATAAAATAGCCACCGTGAGCGTGCAGTGTACCTTCCCAGTCCTCCTGGTTCTTCTTCTCTGGTGCCATGTTGTCCACCAGCTGACCCTCCTGCATCACACGAGTTATCTCCGACAGCTGCTGCAGGAGACTCTCCTCCTGATCCGCCGTCACCCCCTTCACCCTGCGACACACACACACACACACACACACACACACACGTTTGCGTCATTATTCTCATTCTACAGAAGCTCTGAGAGGCAAACAACATTTTTTTTACATTTTATTTTTGCCAAGATCATTTTTCTACATATTTTCCATCTGAAAACAGCTGAAAAGAGTTTTTTTCTGGCTCATTTTTTCTACATAACTTAGAAAAATGTACCTGGCAAACAAAGTATTTTGCTTGCCTCTCAGGGCTTCTACAGGCTACATTTTCAGTTTTTTTAAGGATCTGTACCAAACAAAGATTTTTTTTCTTAAGGCTGTAGAATATGATTTGTAGTCTGGGACATCTCTGCAGCCCCACAATACTTCATATAGAATGATATTCTGACGCATATTTCGTCTTTAACAAATATTGCGCCTCTTGCGATTTGAAAATTGCAGTAGGTCATATTGTGATTTCGATAAAATTTCGATTAATTGTTCAGCTCTACTGATCAGTTTGAATTTTCTCTTATAATTTTCCAGGGATACTATTTTAACACAACAGCCCAAAGTTTGTGAGGATAATGTCAAAAAAAGAACAGATTTCAAAGATGATTAGAAAGCTCTCAAAAGAATAAATATTTTCACACATCCTGATTACAGCCTACCAAAGTAAACTTTTAAAACTTTTAACTTAATACGATTTTTCCCAGTCAGTGAAGATAACACATGGAAGTGTTAGAAACAACCCACACACAGTAATAAGAGATGATTATATAAAAGGGAGAAATTGTAGAAAGGAAATGATCTCTGCGTCCATTCTTTATGGGTGTGCCATGAAGAGATCATGTAATTAAACTGACAAATAAAACAAATTCAATCAAAGTCATTCCTGTGAGGAGAAGAGAGGGAGGAGGCACACACCCACCTGTCAGGACTGTGGTGGGCGTTGGAAACAATATTCTCCATCACCAGCTCGGTTTCCCTCAGTTTATCCTGCAGCTGAGCCAACTCAAAGTCAGCTGGAGGCGACAGACGGACAAAATAAACAAAGGAAAGAAGTTTGAACACAATCCGAGCTGAAACAAACTGCAGCGCAGACAAAAATCGACCACCGCACAAAAGCTCAGGCGCTTACAATCATTCGGAAAATGTATAGTTCTTGTTTTCACGGCCTGCAATCCATCTTAGCGTATGATGCTTCATGGAAATCAATATGCCAGAAAATAACCAACATTAATTTATTTCTCATTACGTTAATGCACCGTGAAAATGAATGTCAGCTATAGAGATTCCTGAGAATGGATATCCCTTGTGAGATTTGTAAAGTAGAAAAGTAAATATTTTTTTGGGGTTGTGAACTGCTTCTCAGGCTTCTTCCCGATCAGCTAAAATCTGGGGAGTCAGTACTGCCACAATTGTGAAACTTTATTACATCAGAATTTGAGAACTGTGTAGCTCATGATAACACTTTATCTGTAATTACTTTAATCTTTAATGTTTCGGTCCTTTTGTGCAATCTTTGCACTGTTTATTCTGATTTTAGGGTAATCTAATCAACTTTATTTTGCCCTCTGAGACCTTATTATTTTCATAACTGTGTTTTAGCACAATGTTTAAACCAGTTGAACAACAGTAAAGTGCTGCGGTAGAGTCCTCAGAAAATTACATTCATTTGGCAGGTGCTTTTGTCCAAAAATCAAGGAAAATAATAAGTGCACTCAAAGACTAAAGAAACAAGAGCTTAGTGTCATCAGTAATTGAAAGTGCAATGCTGTTTTTTAATTTAATTTAATTTAATTTAATTTAATTTAATAATTTATTTAAAAGGGACAGTGTACAGTTTACATGAGTGATGAACCATACCAGATTATAGCTTCAGGCTAGTTTGCATCTGTAGTCTTTTAAAGAAATGAGATGGAAGTAAGCTAAATGCTAAAAGAATAACTGACGTCGAATGACACTCACTGATCTTTCTCTTCATGTTCTCTGACCGAACTGAAGGAAACCTGCTCTCTGATGGCTTGTTGTTCCCCTTAGATGTGATCTAACAATAGACAGACAGACAATAAGGTTAAAACACTCACAACAAACCCCACAGCGGACTACGGTTGTCACGAAACCAGAATTTTAAACTTTGATACAATACTAGTATAAAAGAACAATACTCGATACCTCTTTCAATACTACAGCAAAAAGAACAAAAAGTCCACAGTGCACAAAATCAGATTTCTTTTTCTTTTTTAAATTAAAGCTCTCCTCCCAACACATTTTAAAGTATGTAAAAACCTTGAGTCTTGAGTGTTTCACCTTAAACAGGATGTAGAGGATGTAGAGTAAAATCCCGAAGCCGTATACGGGGATGATCTGTCCTGCCAGGTTGGACTTGCCCCCAGTTCCCGCCCCCGTTCCTGCTCCCTTGGCCCTGGCTATGGCCTCAGTGTTGTGGGCTCTGGAGAAGCTGGAAGCTGCAGCCCTCTGGCCTCGGCCCTCCGGGGCCGCCTGACGGTGCATCATTGGAGGGAAGCGACCTGAACCTGCAGGGAGGGCAAGACATGTGAGGAGGAGGAGGAGGAGGAGGAGGAGGATTTACCTGGGAGTCAGCTGATTGTTTTAGGTGTACTGAGTTGTTTAAAGGCCTCATGCCTGATAACAAGATCTCAGTGGACTGGCTTCATTTATTTCTGCTCACTTGAATAGAAAAACTAAAAACTGCATATTGATGTATCAAAACAACTTTTATTTTAAAGGTGCTGTAAGTGGTATTTATTTTATTTTTAAATCTAAACTTTTGCACATCTGTAAACTTTTGCACATCTGTAAACTTTCGCACATCTGTAAACTTTTGCACATCTGAGCAC
>JAOVVB010232660.1:0-10357 GCA_028570985.1 Heterobranchus longifilis
CTGGGCACTTTCACTATGTTTTGTCCTTTCTCTCTCCTCCTTACCTCTTCACTCTACTGCTGCCTTTTTAGTAAAGAAATCTGTTATGTCAATAGCATTCCCATTTCTCTTCATCCTAGTCTTTTTCATCTTCTCTTTGTATCAACTGGCAACGGCATCTAACCGTCTTCACATTTTTCAGTTTCAGTAACCTAACATTAGCCTCACCTTATACGTGTGAATAAAATTTGGGATGTTTTTTTTTTTTATCTGAATAAAATAAAAACTAAAACAGACATTCAATTCACATGAATCAATATTTTATTTAAAATAGATCACAGAGAACATAACAAATGTTTAACATGCCTGGTCTTAAAAAAGTTGGGATGGAGGCATGTTAATGAGGAGATGAGTATAGCATCTCCTCTTCTTTTCAAAATAGTTTGAAAACATCTGGGAATTGAGGATTTTCCGGAGTTTTGATGTTGGAATTTGGTCCCATTCTTCCTGATATAGGTTTCCAGCTGCTAAAGAGTTTGTGGTCATCTTTGACATATTTTAATTTAATGTTCTCTATAGGTACTGAACTGCAGGCAGGCCAGTTCAGCGCTCGGACTCTTCTACTACGAAGCCATGCTGTTGTAATAGATGCAGTATGTGGTTTTGCACTGTCCTGCTGAAATACACAAGGCCTTCTCTAAAATCTTGCCATACCTTTCAGCATTCATAATGCCTTTCAAAACATGCAAGCTGCCCATACCATATGCACTTATAAGCCCACATACCATCAGACATGTGGTCTTTTAAACTAAAACACTGGAACATGCTGGAAGGTTTCCCTCCATTTTAGCCCGGAGGACATGGTGTCCGTGACTTCCAACAAGAATGTCAAATTTGGACTTAACACTTTTCTATTTCGAAACAGTCCATTTTAAATGAGCCTTGGCCCACAGGATACAACACCGCTTCTGGACCAGTTTCACATATGGTCTCCTTTTGCATAATAAAGCTTTAGTTGGCATCTGCAGATGGCACGATGGATTATGTGGTGACAATGGTTTCTAGAAGTATTCCTGGGCCCATTTAGTAATGTCAATGACACAACCATGCTGATAAGTGATGCAGTGTCATTTGAGGGCCCGAAGACCACAGGCATCCAACAAAGGTCTTTGGCCTTGGCCCTTTCCCAAGAGATTTCTTTAATTTCTCTTAATCTTTTAACATTGTTATACAATATGGATGATGAGATTTGCCAAGATGAAGGGAGGTCAACAACATCTCTTGCCAAGCTCAAGTTGGAGGCAGATGGAGTGGTTACCCTAGCCAAACTCATAACAGAGGCTAATGCGTTCTCCACTCAAACAAAAGCCATGACAGAGAAACATTAGGCAGCCTATCATGCCAAACTCCAGACAGGGGTTAATGGGGAATCCTCCAAAGCAAACTCACACCAGAAGCAAGGACACTGTCACTCCAGAAGTGACTTACAGAAATAATGTGGCTTGCCCAGACTCAGGCAATGATGTCTTCACTCCACCATGAACCTCCAGTAAGGATAATGTTTGTATTTTGCAAGCAGACTCCAAAAAGGGCACCCACAAGATTCCAGGGATTATGCCCTAGCTCTGCCATCTATCTCCCGCCAATCTGTCCTCTGCCTCTCTTTTACAAGTGGGTGTTGTTGAGTACATCTATCACAAAAACTGAAAATCTTGTGGACATTTTACCCAGGGAGTAGGACGATATAGTAATATCTGAACACTTCACTGGATGAGGATGCTTTTAGGGGTCATGTCTGAAACACACAGGCTTACTGGGTAACCTGCTGCCAGTATTCTTGAAAGGAACCCTGTGGTCCTTAAAATAACTACAGGTCTTTAGGGGCAACATAATAGCAATTTCTTTGCCTCACATGCTCTTTGTCAGGAGACATTCAGAAAGAACATGCCAGAGATTCTTTCTGTCTTACTTTTTACCAAGGATATGGATATTTTTTTTTTCCTCTAAAGGTGAGTTCACTCCTACAGTACATACAGTATACAGATACACACCCTCTTGAATGTACTTTTGATGAAAACTCTGCACAGGGATGCTGTTGTTAGTAGCAGGAAGGTCAGGACGCCCAACATAGGAACAAAGGGGGAGTTAATAAGGTACGTTACTTTTAACACTCATGTATGTTTTTTTTTTTCTATTGCCAGATAGCTTCTGCCTACACTAAGATCTGCCTACACAAAATAATAAGACATTGCATGGTAAAATGCTTACTGAATCTGTAAAAAATATGGATAATTCTTTTTATGTTGATTTTCCACAATGTTCTAGATATAATAAGTTAAAACATTGCTTTGATGGAGGCGGCACGGAGGTGTAGGTTCGATTCCCATCTCTGTGTGCATGGAGTTTCCCCCTCAAGGACGGGGAGCATGTTCTTCCCTTGGTGGGTTTCCTTCAGGTACTATGGTTTCCTCCCACAGTCCAAAGACCTGTAAGTTAGGCTAATTGGAGTTCCCAAATTGCCCGTTGTGTGTGAATGTGTGTGAGTGTGTGTATGTGTGTGTGCCCTGCAATGGATTGGCACCCTGTCCAGGTGTATCCCGCCTCATGCCCTAAGCCTCCTGGAATAGGTTCCAGGCCCCCCATGCCCCTGAATACAGCATAAAGCGGTATAGACGATGAGTGAGTGAGTGCTTTAAAGGGAATTTTCGCATTTTACTTTAAGCCAGAATTCAAAGTATCATATTTATATTTTCATTGTACTTTTGCAGTTTTCTTGTAGCTATTCTTGTAAGAGGATGACATTGGCCCATTGGGGTGTTCAACATCCTGTATTTGTGAAACTACAGTAAATGGCATATGTCTTGTGGGTAGAGGTAAGTTCAAGGTGGCACCCCTGATTCAAAGGCACCAACACTTTCTCAACCACCATTCCCTGCTGGATCAGTCAAAGATCTATAGGGGCCAGAAATAAGATCTACGGCCACCAGAGACAATAGAGGACAAGAGGAAAAGATGCAGTCTACAGTATATGCACCAAAGAAATGTCAAAAGAAGCATTATACAAGTTAGTTCTAATTAAGTAACCTTATTGGATGAGAGCTATTCCACGAGTAATGATAATAGATTTAACAGCAATAGGAAGTGTTTGCATCACAATTGTGTAGGTGCTCTACACCTGTTAATTACATTTACATTTAGCCATTTGGCAGTCACTTTCTATCCTGAGCGACTTACAAAAATGATACACCGTAATTACACTAACTGTTGGTTGCAGAATGGGTAAAAGTAGGTCTGTACAGTCCGCAGCTGCCAAAACCCTTATTCACAACCAGTCACAGAAACACTTTCAGGAAGAACACATTCCTGGAAAAGTGATATCATCTTAAAAAAACACATTGCCCTTAAGTTATTTTATTTATGCATAACGAAAGATACAAAGATAAAGAGCTTCTAACACGAGGCTGAATCCTAAATCCTTCTCAAACCTCTGATCAAGAGCACTACCTGGTGTATGGGAGAAGTGGATTGTTCACCCTACATAGTGCACTAGTTTTCCATTTGATGCTATTTCAGGTTCATTCCCAGAACTTAACGTACTGTAGCCGATATTCTAGTGGGATAAGTGGAAATGCAAACTAAAATTTCATAACATTCTTAGGACTCACCTGTTGGCTACATGGCAGCGGAAAGAATTGAAAAATACTTTCTCCCCTGTTAATTACATTTACTAACTGTCCGTCACCAGCTCCACCAGTCACAGTTGGTTAATTCCCTCTGATGTGGAAAGATATGTAACTGTTAAAAAAATAACTGTTGAAGTTAAATAATAAATTATAATTTGTTGATAAATAGATGGTGTTAAATAAAAGCAATATCACTCCCGAGGTCATGCCGTTGTACTGGATATCATTGTGGCTGTGATGACTACGACACCACAACCATGCTGAAATTCATCACAACATCACAACATCACAACCTTGATTGTAATATTGCTTTAATATATGTCAGATATGTAGCTTAAACACAGTATTTGCAAAGCAAAAAAAATGTTTATTTTGCAATTTATGAATATGTCCTTTGCTTTCTAAGGAATCAAACCAATACCAGAACCAAGAAAATACACACACCCATATATTCTATTCCTAATAAAATAATGGTGTTAAAACAAATGTTCTTGTTAAACTTTGACACAAAGTAGACTTTGATAAATAGCACAATATGTTCCATCTGAGTATGTGTTACAAGAATCCATACAGTATAGCTTTTTTTCTTGTTTTTCTGAAAACAAGCAGTGTAAGGTCAGGTCAGTGAGACTCACAGGCCATAAATAGCAAAGAGAACTTTAAAACTTAAGATATTTACAAAAACTTGATGTGTAGAGAGCAGACATACTGTACATATATAAACTGTTATAGTGTGTAAACCACCCAGGGGAATCCAACCCTGGGAAATGGTTTAAAATGAGCTAATTAATAAAGACTGCAAAGGTCATGCTGGGTTGAAAAAGCACTCAGGGCTAGAGGCATATTACATCTAAATAGCCAGATGTATCTTTATTAAAAAAAAAGGGGGGGGGGGGATAGCAGATAGACACAGCATAATAAAATAAATCACACTGCCAACACATAAGTCAAAATCATACAGTGATAACATTGTAATTGGGAGCTTAACATTAAACACAGTGCTTGTATATCTGAAAGTCCCCATGCTCATAAATTAGCAAATAGAATTGCGTCCACGCTATCACCCCTTACCCTTCGCCGCAGGATTTACTCAGGGATTATAAAACCATGGGTTACTACAGATTATCATCGAACGCCAGACCATCAGGCACATTTCGATAAACTGAAATAAACAGCTTGTGCAGCATATTTAAACACTTAATGTAAAGTTATTTCACCAAGTCGCAGGGCAGTTATTCAACTAAATGCTGGTAACTCTGGTAAAAAAAGTGAAAGTACAGCTTTAAATCTATTTACAGTATATTGAAGATCAACAACTTTAAATTCTTCACACAAGTTACAAAAGTATGAACATATAGTTTTACATAGATAGATAGATAGATAGATAGATAGATAGATAGATAGATAGATAGATAGATAGATAGATAGATACAGTAGATACATGACTATATATGTGGTGAAATTGTTGTATATCTTTTAAATCCTGTAAGTGAAATAGAAATCTTATATAAAAAAAAGTTGTTTGTAGTTTTTGGTGCATCAGGAAATGGGTATTTCTTAAACTTATTTCTTAAAAGCAAAAATAAGAGAATACACTAGGCCAAAGATTAGTAGGCAAACTTTAAGAACCTTGGTCTCCTGACCAAAGTTGCAGTGAAAAAGTATTTTTTGTCTGTTCTACCTGTCTAATTCGATATAATAAATGTTTCAGTGTGTGATTATAAACACAGTATATTATTTCAAAAAGACCTTATTGCCAGGTTGGCTATGATCTTCCATTGGTTTTGCATGTACACAGCCACTGACTGATGGTTCCTACAGTGGGAAAATCACAGCATCTAACATGGTGCTACTATTTCTGCCTTTGTATATGTTGCCATGATTGGTCCATTTAGTTTTCATGATTTCTTGTTTCGTGTTTTTTTTTTTTTGTTTTTTTTTACAAACATTTCACCTGTGGAATGTAGCAAACAAAACCAGCATAATACACATAAACAGTTCCCTGCAGATCAGAGAAAAAGTGTTATCTGTCCATGTATATCAAACACATTTTCTTTAATCCCAAAGGAACTCAAACTATTCATGTTTTCCCAAAATTGAAAGACTCTCTCTCTCTCTACAGAAAAATAACTAAGAACTTACCTTTGACAAAGACATATGTGGAACTCTCATGTTTGCTGGAGTCGATGTGACTGCAAGTGTAATATCCCGTGTCTGTGTACTCCAAGTTGTGTATTATCAGCTTGCTGCAGTTTGTAGTTAGTTCACAAGGTTCTACATGGATCCCTTCAGAGGTTGAATTCCTACTGGCAAGCTTCCACTGTACCTGAGCAGACCCCCTAATCCAGGGATTAATTATGATTTTTAAGGATAACATATAGGAACATTCACAACACAACTAATCTAATTCCCTATTTTAAATATAAATATTAGATATTCATGCTATTGATTTGTTTTTAAGTGTGCCATATCTGTCATATTAATGTCTTGCATTCTGATTTCTGACTTTCTCATGGGAACATGCCTGTTCTTTGATGGTGGGTTCCAAGAAGAACATCAAATGTACCACAATGACATACCAGTAGGTTAGCCTCCACACTGAGGGGACAACCAACTTTATTCCCATATAATGAGCCAAATAGAACAGATAAATCAGAGACACTAAGGACACATGGCCTTGTAGGGACGCGTCACATTCTGCAGGCCCAGAAGGGTCTGCATTCCTGACATAACTGCAGCATGATGCAATTCTCCATAATTATTCAATAAACATGAATGTTTTATTTAACATTACTTCCAACATTTAACAGCAACTGGAATGATATAAACAAATGAATTCACATCACTTGGTTCATGGTGACACTGAATGTGTAATACCCTAGGCAGAAATACTGTTTGCATCTGTTTTAATTTAAGTGCTGAGGGCAAATTAAGCATTTTTAGATTTAAGAGAATTAATAAGAATATTCAGAAAAAAATTCTGGACTCCTTCCAACTATTTTTCTTCTGAAGTGGACTTGGTTATGCATCTCTTTAGACATGACAGCATATATACATTTTCATAGTAGACATAAAAGCTTTAAAATGACAGTTTGAAGGCTGTGTGTCACATGTGAGAATGCAATACCTGCAGATGAGTATGAGGGAGCTTCCAGCAGTCTGCAGGTGTGTGTCTTTGGGAGGATGCAGCTGTGGACGTAACGCCATCCCTGCAGGAAACACAACACAGCCAAGACATTCAATACAATTATTGCTTAATTGTGATTTTCTAAAGTAAAACCACTGAATGATGCATAATTGACCTCGTACAGTAGCTAGACTAAATTCTTAAAAGTCAATGCATATTTTTCAAGACTTTCTCTGAGAAATCTCTTTTGTGCTCTCTAAATAAGACAATAAAGGGATAGATCATTAAAAGATAAAGGTGATCAATTGGAAGGATTTGTGAACCCAAAAATTGCTATCAAAATTCCCTTACAGCACATCATATCCATTAAAATTAACTTCATTTTAACATCTAACTGAGGTATAGAGGAATTATAATATACTTTCTATCCCTGTATTCTAAGACAGTGATTTGCTGACAAGCTTTCTACAGCACCTGTGTTCAATGCAGGAAAGCTATCAGTTTGCCTTACCTTTGCCAAAAAATGTGCAGCTTAGGTTCCTGTGAAGTCCACTCTTCATGTCAGATGAAGCAATGGTAAAGACTCCTACATCCTTTTCTTTCACCTCCTTGATGAGGTTATGGTCCATTACCTCATAGCATACAGAAGCACTGATGGGGAAGCCATGTACTTTCACCTTGACTGAAGCATGTTTCTTTAAGCCATTTAGTGTTGCTGTACAAATGTATTTTCCATTGTCCTCCATAGACACGTTTGGTATAATTAGGTTACTGCTCTTGTAAGTGTTGTGAGTCCTGGCATGAATGATCTGACATACAGAGAAGCAATTTCCTTGTGATCATTACTATTTTCATAAGTACATTATTCTTGTACATTTATATTTTACTAATCCAAAACTCAAGTATTACACAATATATGGCCAAAAGTATGCAGACATCTGATTACTGAACATCCCATGACATTATTAAGCTGTTCCCATTTGCTGCTACAGCAGCCTCTTTTTTACTGGAAAGACCTTCCACTAGACTTTGGAACATGGCTAAAAGTATTCATGCTCATTCTTTCCAGTTCATCCCAAACAAAACTGGTGCAGCTAAAGTCAGGGCTCTGTGGAGGCCACTCAAGTTCTTCCTCACCAACCTTGGCAAACCGTGTCCTTATAAAGATTTCACTTTGTACACAGGGCAGTGTCTTGCTGGAACAGGTGACAAATAAAGGCTTAACTAACTAACTAACTAACATTTTAGAGGCAAAATGTATGCTGCCAATATTTTGGAAACAGTTTGACAAAACCTCTCACAATTATGTGTGGGTCCTCATTTTCTTTCACTGGAACTAATGTACCCAAACCTGTTCCAGCTTATCAATGGCCCTTAATAAAATCTTGTTTTGCCATGGTCGGCATGGAAAAATGTGAGTTCCATAGGTGCTTGCATAATATTAGCCATATAATGTACTGTATGTTGGACAAAGGGACTCAAGATCTCTTTAATAAACATGGTGATGTATAAATAATTTCTTTGGGTAAAAATAAAAAGAGTAAAAAAAAAAAACAAACTTACAGATCTGTTTTTAATTTGCCAGTCAAATTCAATCCTGCCATTAAATGTGGTGTGTCCTGAACAGGTGAGGACTAGGGTGTCTCCAACCAGGATTCTTGGATGCTCAAGAGTGATCCGTACATCTTCCAAAACACTGCCTGTACAGAACACATTGTTGGGTACCACATGAATGCATACTGTTACACGTTAAACACAAATATTGACTTTATAACTGCAGTATATGACCATTTTATATTTGAGAATGTCAAAAAAGCACTTACTCAAACGTAGTACAATGAATGTCCTTTTAACTTTTGGTTGTTTGTCACTGGTGGCACATGTGATCATGTTGTAGCTTTCATGAGGAGCAAAAGGAATCTTAAAACCCACTTTTGCATCCCATGACACAGAATCTTTGACAGAATCTTTCATGGGAGGATTCTAAAAAAAAAAAAGGTCAGTCTTGAGGTCATCTATCAGTTCTTTTTCTATGAGAGCAACTTAAGTTCAACTGAAAACTGATACATATAGAAAAATGATAAGAGCACATAAAGTAGTTAAGGTCTATGGGACTGATAATACATTAAACAAATCTGGAGTACCATTTCACCTCTTTTGTTTATTGCTTTACTTTTGTTCTGCTATGATGTTAGAAAAAGAGGGAAGGAAGGAAATGGGTAGAATGCATGCCACAGATGTTCCAGCAGCAGGAAGGCCATACAGCAATCTGTAACATCTAACTGAGAAGTATTTCTCCATGGCGAAGCAGCATTGGTTAGAGCTTAGGAGCATATTGATGATTTACAAATACTCTAGAATGCATTTGACTTTATAATTCTTTGTCTCATTCATTTATGGCGGCTAGATGGTTTTCCTACATATACTACATGATATAATTATGTATGAAATGCTGTTTGTTTTTATAATTAGCGTCTTCTATTCTGGGTGAAAATGTCTATAACAAATTTCCTGTTCTTAAAGGAAGCAGACCCATCTCATGCTTCCATGCACCTCTGTCAACGTATATGTATACATGACAATGCTTTAGAAAATGTCTGAAGAATGTAAACATGAAAAATTAAAATAGTAATAAAGTAACAAAGTCATTGTAATAATCTGTCTTAAATGTTAATATATCAACTGGAAGCAGCCAGGAACAAATAAGTTGGAAATAACGCTCACTGTAAAGCCACATACTGAAATGTATGGTAACAAAATCATCTGATTTTGCTCATGATGGCATGATAGAACATCCTGTTACTGTATGTCTTCAAATATGTCTGCACAATATGTGAAATAAAAGGTTCGAAAATACTCACTGTTTCTAAAGAAACAGTTAGATTAGGAGATGTTGTTCTGCAAGGAATTTCCAGAAACTTTTCATGCCCATATGTATAAAGGATTCGTTCCGTGGAGGTCTCCAGGAATGGATGTTGGTGATCTGTTCACAAAACACACATATGTACGTTATACATTTCCTGTGTACTACATGTATTTATGCATATGTGATTCTCTAACTAGATGAGGCACTTTTCTACTGTGATGCTCAATAAGAAACTGGAAAATAGGAGCCCAAGCAGAAAATAATAGTCAATGGCCAGCACTTCCAACACAATCACAAGCTGCTTCTACTGTAATAGTTTTTCAGCACGTGATCATAAATATGCTAGTGCAAAAAGGCCTCGTTGCCAGGTTGGCTGTTTTATGTTTTTATTTAAACCTCAGTGAAATGCTCACTAGAGCCACACATTATGTACTTCAAAATGATAGATAGCTTTCACAATTGGCAACACACAACAACAATAATGTTGACCGTTAGAAATACCAGGAACTAATATTGTGCTAGGATTTTCTGGCATTGTAAATGCTCCAATAAATGTATAAGATATAATAAGATAAAAATGGATAAGAAATAATAAGATCAAAATCACCACCATATGAGGGATTTTTTTCTATAAAATGACTCAATATAATGATGGTGATAAGCCCATAAAGAAGATTTCCTAAGCTCTGAGCAATTTATATA
>JAOVVB010232661.1:0-10357 GCA_028570985.1 Heterobranchus longifilis
ATGCAAACAAAACAAAACCCCAGCACCACCCCTCCCTCCTGGACACACACGCACACACACACACACACACACACACACACACACACACACACAGATTAGCTCTGAAGGGCAGTGGTTAGAGGGCAAGAATCACATTAAAAGATCTTTAAGGGATTCAGTTGTGTAAACTAGGCTCATTAGCCCCATTAATCCGAGCAGATGAACAACGTGCAGAAATGTGAGGAGCGAGGAGGCTGTCAGGTGACATGTTGTTAAGCTTTGCGATGTTGAGCTTTGAAAGATCATCCAACAGGACCGGCACGGTTACTGGCACTGTTACCATAGCAACAACAGGACCGGCACGGTCGCTGGCACTGTTACCATAGCAACAACAGGACCGGCACGGTCGCTGGCACTGTTACTGACAGCAGGTCCGACAAACTAGATGCTACGTTAGTCCAGAACCGTGAGGCCGGTGGACAGTCCCACATCATGTGGAGAAAAGTACCAGAGACCTTCATAATGCAAAAACTACACGAGGGATCGTTTATCATTTTCATGCACATTCTGTTTTTATGTTCTTTCTGTGTCTGCAATGTTATTGTAAAGCACTTTGTGCTGCATTTCTTGTATGAAAGGTGAAACCAGGCCTGTCCAAAGTCCGGCCCAGGGGCCAAATGTGGCCCTCGGACAGATTTGTCTCTGAAAAACACGATATGTGGCCCGCCACACAATGTTGGTTAATCATTCTGCACCTTTTCTGTTTTTCCATGCACAACACATACATGTATTAGTATTTATTAAAATAAAATCCTGAGTATAGGCCTACAGTTGGATGTGATTTAAAACAGATTTACTGCAGTGACCAGGCCAAACAGCAAAATGTATTTTCACCACATATAAAAAGGACCACCTAGAAAAATCAGTTTCAGTGTACGCTACATTTAGAACAGTTTCACAGCTTCACCTTGTGGTCTGACAGGACCCCCCCCCCCCCCCCCCCCCAACCCTCAAAACCACCAGACTCCCCCGACAGAGACTCGATCGGTCGGTCACTTTGTGAGTTTGTTCGTCCTTTACTCTTTAAAACACCCGTCACACTATAACACCACCAACTGACGGAGACAGAGACAGCATCGTGTTCAAAGCTGTCTGAAGAGAGCGACATGTCGGCGTCCCGTCGTAAACGGCCGTCTGACGGAAACGTAACGCGGTGAAAACACTCCAGATACTGGCTCTGAGGTGTCCTGGTCTCTCTGCTCAGCGTGCTGCACAGGCTCTTGTTTTTCTTCTTCTTCTTCTCTTTATTTTGAGACTCACAAACCAATCAGCTCTGTTCATCAGCTACAATCTCATTGACAGAATAACACATAATAGAAATTTCCCGTTATTGTGCGATAATTTGTCGGCTCTGATATATATCGTGCATCCCCACATGATACTGGAGACGATTACAGAAATCAGTTGTTGATATGTTAATTAATTTAACTGAATCTGTTTATGTATTCAACAGATGGATCTAATATCAAATACATTTTTGTAGTGGTGTCGTGTAGTTTTCTCATCACGTGTCCTCTGCTCGTCTGCAGAGCTTCTGTGGGCGACTGGCCGTAACTGTGCACTGTGAGCAGACTGATGAAGAACGAGCAGCTGAGGACGAGACGAGGACGAGACGAGGACGAGGACGGGCCTTCAACATGCACGGAGGACATCAACGATGGCCACGGGAGCCACATTCTCCAGTTTACCCCCCCGAGCTGTTTATCCAAACCCTCCAGACCCCAACAAAGACTGAACCTGAAGGCTTTCCCAAACCCTCCTCAGGTTATCACCCCCCCGCTGATTGTAGTTGACCAGGACCCCTCAGTCCTCCTGTGGGCGCGGCAGAGTAGAAGGCGGACAGTAGGTTGTGTATATAGAGTATAAACTGGAGTCAGTGTCTGTGCACTCTGGTGTGTATCAGAGACAGAGTGTGCGTGAGACAAAGGACAGAGACGTGATGGTGTTGAATAACAGGACATACTGTAGGAGGGAGGACCTGTGAAGTCTGTCCTTCACTGAGAACCAGTACTGCTTTTAGTTTCCTCTTTTCTACTGTGAGAATGTGTACGTGTGTTTGTGTATTTTACAAACTTGATAGACTTTGTTTCATATTTTGTGCTGGGACAGAATTACATGAACATGTAATATTATGCTACTATGCATACGTGCCCTGATCAGTAGTTTAGATTTTGTGAAGTTTCACTGATGTAATGAAGAATGAAACACATCATCTGTTCCAGTGGCAGAGAATTACTGTACTTCAGGAAAATACTCAACTAGTCTTTCAAGTATTTGAGTACAGTGTAGATTCAAAAATTCAGTTCAAATTCAGTTCATAACAAATGTTGTGAAATAATTTTTAACAAATAGTTAGTTTGTTGCAGCTGCAGGATGTGGAGCATGCAGAGCGCTGAAGAGCTGACACTCTTCTTCACTTTTCGATGTTTTGAAATGCCGCATGTTGAGCAGGTGGGTGCATAGACTAAATAACACGTATGCATGTGACTTATGCGCATGTGTGTGTTTTACGTATGTTTATGGATATCAGTGGCTCTGAGCCGTATGTTAGTGTTGTCATGGTTACTGCTACCAGCAGTCAGTGTTACTGACACACCGGGTCACATGGAGGAAAACAATCTCTGCAGACACACACACGTGTTCATATCTGTAACACATCCTTTACTCTACACTTTGAATCAGCGAGCACAGTTTACAGTATTACGTCACATGATGGACAGGCTGTTGTCACTCAGCTGTCCGAGAAAACAGAAAAACACCTCCGCCTCCCCTGAATGTACCTGAGCGACTTATTGCATTATTTACCAATTAGAAAAGCTTTGAATGTTTTACTAAATAACTGCTGTTTTTTTGTGAAGAAAAAAAAAAAAGATGCAGACAAACAAACCGAGAATCACAACTACTGCAATGATACTGTCACCATGTGTTGCTTTTATTGTATTTTTATGATTTATTTTTTCTTTTTCTTTTTTTTAAATAAAGCTACGTCAGGTGTAACATTTCTGTTAAAACACAAAAAAGCATCTTGTGGTCAAGTGCCAAATAAAAACAAAACAGTATTGTATAAATTTATACTGTACAATTGTTATCTGTTGAACAAAATGTTTGTAATTGTTGCATTTTGTAGGTTTTGTATGGTATCCTGTATTTAGTGACTGCAGTTTTGGAACACAGGATTCTGTTTTTTGGTCAACTTTAAAAGGCAAGAATTAAATTTACAATTTATTGTGTGCAAACATTGATGTGGTGTCTGGTTAATTGTAATATTGTGGTTTCAGAGACAGTGTGACCGATAACATTCAGCTTATATTAACTTATTGCTGATATATTGTATGGTGTTATGTGTTGGCCCATCAGTAGTCTGGCTGGGTACGTAAGGGTCGGCATAAAGACTCCCGGCCGGAGGAAGTCCCTCCTTCCTTCTCAGAGTCCTTCTCTGCAGCCGGGGCGTAGCTCCGCCCACAACGACTGTGATTGGTTTACAGAAATACAAACAGGCCAAGGAGTTGTTTCCACTATAACAGAGAGAAAGACATTCAATCTAGTGAAATAGCTGCAATTGCAGAGTTTAAATCCTGGACTGCCACATTATATCCAGCAGATGTCTCAAGTTATCTGATGAATCACCTGGTCAGGATGAACGAGGTGTGATAACTTTGTCAGTTGTTGTTGTTGGACAAAACCTTGGATAAACTTTTACAATCACTTGAAATCAAGCTGATTGACTTTTACAGCCACATGGATCCTTATCCTTCTTAAGAAGAGTAACCATGGCTTCTGTGAACTAGCTCAAATTTCTTAATGCATCTTCATGACAAACCCCCGTCTCCTGGTCCACATCTGGACTGACAGATGACCACTGACACGATGGAGCGCTGCACTTATTAAAAATGTACAACTGCATTTATTACCAAAAAGAAAGGATAAAAAACAACCACAGGGATTTTTCATTTTGGCAACCAAAAATGTGCTCTTATTAACCTCTTATAACTGGTCTATAAAGCATTAATAACTGATTATTAACCGTTAATAAAGACATTAATTACAACTCATAAAGCCATTATAAAAGGGTGCCTTATTAGAAAGTGTTAAAAAAATAAAAGTGAGATACGTGACTGCATATAAAACTATATTTATTGACTCATTTAAAAGACTGTACATGATGGTGCATGGTCAGTGTTTAGTCAGTGCGTAGGAACCACAGAAACAATGTTTCTATGGAACAGAGAGCTTCAGCTCTGATGGTTTGCAGGAGTGTCAGAAACTAATGTCATAAATACTAATGACAGAGGAAAAGCAATAAACACATGCACAGAGGAAGCACAGCAGTTTAGCAGCATCCTGGAGACTTACTGTCTTGTTCCATAATGCAATCATAAACCCTGAGACACAATGTGGAATAACCCTGATTTCACTGGCACCACTGGAGACATTTAGTATGCAGTCAGAATACCAGCAATCAATAAAAAAGATGGTCAACCAAGAAAGAGTTCACTTTGACCTGAGAGCTGTTTAAAACTAATTATGTACATAGAAAACAATCAGCCATGACCTCCAGCTGCTGAGTGCATAGACTGATCATTTTAAAGCTTCCACCACTAAGATCCGGTCACACTGCTGCATCCTGTGAAATCACAGCACACTGGCTGCTGTTTGCAGAGTCACCCCTGTGGTCCTGAGGCTGTGTGTCCACCAAAGCTTCTTTTCCCAGCTGAAAACGACAGCTGCTCCTCTGAAAAAGGCCCAGCTGAGTTTCATAACTAGACACATTGGTTGTGTCTGGTTGTTATGATACGGAACATCCGCAGAAGTAAACATGTCGGCCCTCGCTCTGCGAGAGAGGACAGACCCGCTGGTCTCTGTGGGTTCATACGTGGATATTCAGAGACAAGCAGTATTCATTTCTCCTGTTGTTGTCGTTGTTGTTGTTGTTGTTGTTGTAAATAGACGTTCAGTGCCTCGTCACACTGTTGGCATTTGTAGCAGAGCGTTAATATGCAGAACTCCCTCGCAAAGCATTAATAAAAGGTGCTGGCCTCACAGACTCTGTGGTGGACACACGGCTGAATGCAGGAAGTGCTCCTGCAGCAGCTGGTGCAGCAGGTGAGGTGCGTGTGGATTTTGCCCGGAGGGGTGGCGTTTCCCAATGATCCATGTAAGACAACAGTCCGAGATGCTGCTGTTGCCTTCCGCAAGGAAGACATTTTGTTGCCGTCCTCCAATACTGAAAGCGATGTTCACAACTGCTGCACAGCATCTCGAGATCACCAGCGCCCGACTCCGTGACGACTGAGGACGAGCGTCAGATCTCGGACAGAGTGACACAGAAGGACTGAGCCGAGCTGTCGACAGCCAGGATGAAGGTGTCCTCGTTGGCGTAGTGCTGGACGATGTTGTCGTCCATGTTCACCAGGACCCTGAGGAACATTCACACACACACTGACTCCAAACAGATCGTACGGAACATTTCCACATTCACGTGTCTAAAAACCACGACACCTGTCATATATTTTGTTGAGTACTTAGATTATCCCAAATGTTTCCAACAGTTTTCAAACCAGTCATTTAATCAAGGACTCGGTCTGCGTCATTTGGTCACCATCGCCTGTTGCCTCTGTGCATGTCAGCACTGTGGGTGTCTGCCAGAAGCTGTCATTAATGGACTTTTTATCCCCTTTTAAGCCACATTTTTACAATACAGTTTTTAGATCTTGGTGGTTTTTAACTATGTGTTAACAGGATGAAGGATTTTAGTCATCAGACTTCTGGACCTTCAGTTATCAGAGAAACAAGCTGAGCAAACATTCAGTGTTTTTACGGGTTTAAATCAGCTGATCCGTTTGTTTTGAAGAGGAGGAGACGTCTGTAAAACCTCCTGATCGATCAACACTGAAGGAATCCTAATCAGGAGAAACTGACCGACATGACGGCAGTGCTCCTTCTTTTGTTATCATTTTGTTTTAACGCCATATTGTACGTTGAACATCCCCAGTGAGCTCAAGCTCCCAGAGATCTGCGTGTTATTTATTATTTATTATTGTTATGTAACATCTGTCCATAGGTCAGTCCATCACTTTGGTCAAGACTGAAATATTTCAACAACTATTTCATGGATTGCCATGAAATCTTTACACACACCCATGGTCCCCAGAGGATGAATCCTCCTGACTCTGAGGACCCCTTTTTTGCTTTTTAGTGAAATGTCGCAACAACTTTTTGATGGATTGCCATGAAATGTGTTGCTGGCTTTAGTGACCAAGGGGTCACTTTCAGTCTGGTGGTTTTGAGAGGTTGATCTTTGTGGTTTGGGCTGAAATGTCTCAACAACCGTTGGATGGACTGCCATTCAGACAAGAATGTCTCCCACAGGATGGACTGAAATACTTTGGTTTAGGACCAAAATACACATTCCCATCAGCCTGTTCAGGGCGACCAGACTTTAAACCCTCCAGACCAGGACCCTTAAATGTACCGCACGTTCATGTATGTGCTAATGCAGGATGCAGGATGGGGGATGATGAGTTCAGTACTCAGCGCAGCTTTAAGACCACGGAGGGACTGATGGACTGACCACGACACGCTGTGAATTGTTTATGTTTTTATATAATGAGTGGGACAGAACATGATAAACAACTATGATATTAGAACTATTATTTTAATTGTGGTGAAAACCTGGACAATGTGGCAGTGAATGTTTGGTGACACTTTATATGAAGGTCATATCTATAATGCATTATGAGCACATTATAATGTGTTTATAAGGTTTTATAAATGTTTCATGCACGACAACTTCTAACAAGGTTTATGAAGTATGATTAGTGGTGGACATAATATAAGTTATTCATACTGCGTTATATTAAAACAATGTTACACAGAACATTATAACGTTATAAACACACAGAGATCTGCTTTATCATACTGGAATCTATTATAAATACATAGAATAATAAACAGTAATAATTCACTACAGCAGGAGGTAGTGAGCGTTCAGTAAAGTGAAGCTCTGTTTGACTTCAGATCCATATTTTGTTGTTTTGTAATCTTACTTTGGTTTGGTGTTTTCAGCTTTATCATCCGTTTTTTTAAGGTTATTTTTTTGGCGTTTTGCCTTTATTGATAATACAGCTGAAGACTGAGAGGAAAGGAGAGAGAGAGAGGACGCTGTGCAGCACAGGCCGTCCCTGCACAGGACCGTCCCTGCACAGGGCCGTCTCTGCAGAGGGCCGTCTCTGCACAGGGCCGTCTCTGCAGAGGGCCGTCTCTGCACAGGACCGTCTCTGCACAGGACCGTCTTTATCATCTTTTAATATTTGCTCAGGCGAGAAGGTCATCAGTTTAAACAGAGAACACTGACTTTAGAAAACTTGTTATAAGTTGTCATGCATGATTATGAACATTTATAACACTTTTTAAAAATGTATTATAATGTCTTATAAATGTGATTATAAAGCATTATAGATATGACCTTCATATAAAGTGTTTGCGAATGTTGTTGTCGTTTCTAAAGTCCTCTGTGTTCATTACAGGATAAAAACAGTAAACAGTAAAACAGTAAACGCCCCCCCCCCCCAGAGTTTGCAGCATTTATTAAACATTTGAATCTGAACGTGATGATAACGATGGTGATGACGTCACCACCAGCTGTCTGCAGCATCCGGGGGGGGGGGGGGGTCTTAAAAAATGAAAATGTCTGTCCTTTTGTGGATTAAATTGTGGCTCTATAGGCTTTTTATTCTGGTGTTTGTATTCTACAGGTGACAGGTGAGTTCAGGAAGTTGTTGTGTAAATACGTTGTGAGTCAGTCTGTCAGCTGTGTTGGTGCGACTCCATCAGAAGAGAAGCCATCGTGTGTATTTATTCATTTATCCAGTTATTTATACAGTTAGTCCTGCAGAAGGAGGTGCTGTGCATCTGGTTTAGATTTGGGTGATCTCGGAGCCCTCACCCCTGACTCGTAATGATTCATGGCTGATTGTGTGGAGGGGCAGCTCTCGGCTGCAGAGGGTTCATCCAGGTTCAGGACAGGATGAGAAAGTTCAGCTATTCTGGGAGGTCCGTTGGCAACTGTTTCAAAATGAGGAAAGAAACGCAACGTAAACTGAGCATCTCTGCATCTTTCCCAACGTTTCCCAACGAGCTTCACGTACACACACTTCTACACACACAGAAACCCGTCCTCTCTGAGTGCAGGTTTCTGTGCGCTGCTGAGCAGCTCTGGGACTTCAGGTTATTGCTCAAGAGCACTGCGACAGTAGCTGCTCCGTGTTCTTTTCCAGCCGTGTTTCCCACTTTATCCAGAGATGGGAACAGTCGACGTTTTGTTCAGAAACTCACATCTAACCGCTGTGTTATTGCTGCCTTCAGCGGGATTAAGTGAAATTGAAATGACCCACAGGTCCAGAGTGATGTAATATAATGATCATCCATCCACTGTTGAGAAATGAAGTATATATGCTTGGGAAAATTCCTCTGCTTTGATTTAATATTGGCTTTTTGGTCACAGTTGTTGGGAACTCAGTGTTTCACTTTTTACTTTTATTGTACCATATTAATTTCAGGTGCATTGTACCATGTTCTGTACTCGCGGGCTTTTATAGCGGTGCCATTATGGAGCGTAACAGTATCATTAACACTGAGGTCGGCCGGTGTGTCTTCACCTCTGCAGCTGCAGAGCACGGAGGTTACTCAGAATAAATGGGGTCTGGCTTTGACTTTTTGGACACTCTCTGTAAAACTATTCGTACCCCCATCTATCTCAGTGTCGTAAGTCTTTTGGCGGCCACATCTGTCCGGCTGCTTGGCCCAGATCCTGCAGGAGGGAGGTCAGTGTGACTCAGACTGTTCTGGTCTGCAGAAGCTCATTCTACAAGCTGCAGAGCCCTCTAGTGGTGCCTTTAACTGCAGCACCGTGACACACTCCTCCTGAGGGCTGCTGCTCTGCACTCAGCCCGTCTACCCCCCCCACCACCCCCCCCGCTGACACACGGACACACCACATCACGTGACGGCGGGGGGGTGTGCTCTGTTCGGAGGATGAGTCCTCAACAGGTAAAGGTTTTTGACGTAGTTGGAATAGACAGGACAGAATAAAACAGATGCTCTGCTAACAGGTCACAAATAATAATCATACAGTTCAGATGTATTTACATGATGTTTCCACAAGATCAGAATCTGGATTTGGTGCATATCTGTCTTTTTTTTACTTTTTTATTCAAACCCAACTTCCGTAATGATATTTATAGTATTTGACAGTTTTGTTTGTACTTCCTTTATACAACCTGTTCAAAGGATTCAATTAAAACCAGGTCCTGGATCTCCAGCATCTGGTGCGGGGGAATTGTTTTTGTTGTTGTGCTTCAATAAAGCATCTCCGCTCTCTCAGTCAGCGCCGTCCCCAGCAGGACTTTAAATTAAACCCTGCTCCTTGCTCACTCTCTCTCATTTCCAAATCCTTTCCTCTCTCTTTTTTTAAATATTTTTTTTCTTCCCTCGACATTTTGAGAACACGCTGCCTTGAACAGATTCTCCACAATCCCGGGCGCTGATTTCAAACAGTTCCCATCGCCCCTCACAGCTGTGTTTTATTGTCTGGGTTAATGAATTTGTTTTGTAGGGGCTTTTGGTTCCCTGGCAGCGGTGCGGCGAGCCAGGCGCGTGGGCAATACGTGTGAGCCCTGTGTGTGATTGCAGATCATTTCTGTAGTCACTGAGGGAGTCTGTCCACACACACACACACACACACACACACACACTTTCATTATGACCCATCCATACATACAGACGCTGTCCTAGATTGTTATTTTCTCATCATGTGTACATTGTGTTGTTGTGCACACTTTCCATTCAGTCGTGATTGAGATGCAAAGAAAATGATTTCTGAACGTAAGCAGATTTGCTGCTCTTTAAATCAGTGTGTTATTAGGATGTTTGTCGCAGCATTAGCTACGGTCCGTCACAGTTTGACTGCATCTCTGTATTTTGTGCGCGATGTTAATGATGATAAAGTGACGCTGGGTGGAGATCAGGCAGCTTTCAGCAGCAGGAGGTCCCACAGTCAGGGAGCTATGAATAGATGATAGAGCGGCTTCTGGGACTTATCTCACCGCTCTGTCATCGACACTGTCACCCAGCAACACACAAGTGTGTACCCTCACACACGCATGTGCACGTACACACGTACATACACATGGTCCCCACATTCTCTGCCTGCAGCCTTTTCTTTGGAAGGCAGTACAGCTGACCTGTGTGTGTGTGTGTGTGTGTGTGTGTGTGTGTGTGTGTGTGTGTGTGTGTGTGTGTGTGTTTGTGTGTGTGTGTG
>JAOVVB010232662.1:0-10357 GCA_028570985.1 Heterobranchus longifilis
CAAAGAAATGCATTTTTCGCGAGATTCGTGCATCATCACGCCGCCCGACCGGAACTCGCGTCTAATCGCGTCTTTACATTGACTTTATATGTAATTAATTCGCGCAAATGAATTTATTCGTGCCCGGTGTGTACACGACATCACGCTCGGTGGTTGCAGTTACACTCGGACAGTTAGCTGGGCCGAGATACATGAAGCAAATACAGGCACCATAAAGGTTTTGCTCCTGTAAAGCTGCCAGTTTGAATCCTTCAGAAGGCTTGTTACAAAAAGACAGTTTTCTCTGTCTCAGCAGATGTAGTCAGGGTGCCTTTGAGCAGGGCATCTGAGACCCAAACTGATCAAGTGTAGCGTTTGTATTGAATCAGGAGCACAGTAACACGCCATGTATGCTCTGTCAACTTTCCCCTGGATAATTCTCACTTTCCATGAATAATAAAAGAAAAAAAGATCCCTCAACTTTGAATTGAAATCTTGCCTCTGACACTGGCTCACTTCCCCTTTTAAACCCGTCTGCCATGTAAGCACCTCTGAGCTGCAGCCCGCCGCGTTTCCATCACTCAACACATTTAAAAATAAATGAGTAAATATGAAATTAATAAGCTGAAAGATTGGAGCGCCGAGGCTCTGCACACACACACACGTCATGCACCGCCTCTGGGAGAAATGGTTCGACCACATTTGCATCGGAGAGAAAATAGCCCGGCATATATTATCCACCCGCTGCCACTGATTTCTGATCCTGCTGCTCCTATCCACCACATCTCTCATTCGGTGATATTGCCTCGCCTTATCATGATTAGAGAATTGTTTGTTTCTGCTAATAGTAATGGCGCAATTAGCAGCTGACGTGTTCAATACTGGTGCACAGCATCTTAGAGGACAGAGTGTTTTTGTTTTCTGTCAGATGAAAACAAGTTGAGGAGAATGCTGCTGTGACATTAGAGACGGGAGGAATTTATTTCTTGTACGACACATCGTGACTTTCAGTAGCTGACAACAAGCAGAGACAGCCGAGTCCTGTATTTAGGTCCAACTTTGATGTTTTTCTACTTTTTATGTGAAAGGTGTTGATCGTGATGAACCCACAGAGAATTATCCCCCGATGATCTACAGAATGTTTTAGCATCTTTCAGCTCATTGTTTTGTTTTTTGGCCCACTACTTTATTGTTTTGGTTCACTCTCTCAGCTCTCATGAAGTCATTTCAGGTCGCAGCAGTCGGTTTTCACCAAAAAGGTCTTGTAAATCCACTGGTCACTATCTGCTCAGCACCAAACAGCAGACTAGTGAAAATATTGAAGCATTTAGTTGCCAGATATTTGGGTTAGTAGAGACCAAAACAGAGCTAAAAGACAGTAAATATTGGACTTACATTCACAAGGTGGTGAGAAAGATGATGCAAAATGAATGTTAATATTGCTCCATTCCATCTATATGTGTAAGTTAGTGTTTGCTAACTGTTAGCCTATTTACATGGAGCAACATTACCATTTATTTGTTATTATCTGCAGGAAACTGCAGGTGATAATTCCCTGTCTTTGTCCGACAAGTCCTCCAAACTATATGACCATATTTGTTGTTTGTTCTTACTCGTTACTTACTTGTTCTTATGACGTGTTTATTAATGAGCGCCCCTGGTGGTCAGAGTAAATACGACCCATATGAGTGTTTTTCGCCCTCATACCTAAACATTATGTTTGCGGTTTTAAACATGTCGTTACAGGTTTAGGTACATCAGCATCACGTGCTGCAGAACATCACATGATGCGGAGCGACCCTTGATGCGAAACGCGACGCACTTCCAGTTGTTACTTTAAGTTAAAAATAACTCGCTGTTGTAACTTCCTGTGTTTGTTTGACCCATCCACCACCACGCCGCCACGCCCGCCCTAATCCTCCATTACGTGACTTCCTGCTTTCTGCTGCAATAATATCTAAGAACACTAGAGGTCACCTCCTAACAACAAAACATCAACATGGGTCGTATTTACTGCCTGAACAAACAACAACGGCTGTGTTTGGCTCTGCAGGACGGTCTAGTTTGTCGCATTGCACATTTTACTATAAAATGATTGATTTGTGCGTTTTTAATACTTCTATTCACTACAGATGTTTCCTTTTTCTTCAGTGTGTTGTACGACCTGTACCATATAATTGCAGTACTCCCTCTTCCGTCAGCAGCAATGTGTATTTTGTCACCTGTGTGCGTGCTGCACACGTCCTAATGCTCATGCTAGCAGAGCGCGAGGTACAACAACACATCAGACCAAAGGCCTAGTCAAAAAACACCACTTTGTGATGGCTATTTATGATCCTAATCTCCTTCTAATTGTTTTATTTCCCAAAGCAATCACGCTGCAATGCCACAATGTGTATCCCCTGAGCAGAATTAGTAATAAAACCCATCATACAAACCTGTGCACCTTCATAAAGTCTTGATAAAAGCAATGCAACTGTAATTGGCCTTTTGGAACTGAAAGCACCACCCCACTATTCTCTCTGTGAAGTAGTCATATCGTTATTCAGTGTCCAATTAAAATGGCCTTAGTCTCCTCAGGAGCTCTCCGCTCCTGTGAGGACCACCTGCAGAACCCTCGCTCGGTCTCAGCAGCCCGCCTTAAGTCATTAGCCTTCATACAGTCTCAAAATGGAAATGCCAGTAACTCCTCTGTTCTCCCTGCCGCCACCTCCTTTTATTCTTTCTCTCCTCTCCCTCAGCTCCTGTTTCTCTCACCCCTTTGCCACAGGAGGGAGAAGTTTCTCTGCTTGCTTCTTCTGCACATTTAGCCTATTTTTCTGCCTCCGGTCTCTGCAGGGAATCTGCCCCACTCTCTTCAACTCTCCTTCTCTCTCCCCGTCTCGCTTTTACCACTACTGCTTTTTGCTACTCCCTCCCAAACCCCCCCTCCATTTATTCCCAACACTGTGCAGAGTATAGAGCAAAATCTTTGAAGGGTCTCTGGTGCTCTTAACCTCTTTCTCTGCCTCTACATGCGAGTGTCTATTTTCTGTATTTTTCTGTCATCTCTTCTCCTTAGTGTCAAGACAGTGAAGCAAGTCAGGGCAAGGTATCAGTGCTGTGATGGTGGGATGAAAAAAAAATAAAAAATGAGTGAGCCAAGATCCCCAGTTGGTCAAACATGGGCTAGCATGTTTTCAGACATATGTGGTTATTCAGTTCTTGTTGTTGTTATTAAACAAAAGTAGTGTCTCTTGTGCCGTAAAGTCATGATGCATTTCTGCTGCAAAATACATCCCCAGCTGTTCACAGTGCAGCAAGACCACACAGCCATGCTAGCAGCTCTGTGAGGCTGTACTTAGCGACAAGTCCTCACAACCATACGACCATATAGGTCTGCTACCTACTGCTGCAGTAGGTTTAGGTTTAGGCAACAAAACAACTTGGTTGGGTTAGAAAAAAATGTTGTGTTTTGGGTTAAAATCATGATATTTGAGACATTAAATCACTTCCGTGCATCCTCGTCACGTACCGCGGAACGCCACGTAACGTGCCACGTCCCATGATGCAGACATCACTTAAAAAAAACTTGCTGTTCAATTTTATTTTCAACTGGGACATGAACCCCGGTCTCCTGGGTGAAAGTCCTGTGTTCCCTTAGCAGGTTTCTCATGTGTTTCTCGCTCTAAATACCCCGTACATTACTTTTTCTTTTGGCGCCATAACTTCAACAAACACAAGAGGGAGACACCTCACAGTAATAAGTCGATGCACGATCGCTAGAGGGCGCTTAACTTCAAAACATAACAAATGACCTATGGGGACATTTTTTGCAGGAGGACAGGATGGTAGTTTGGCATGGTGATGCTTTGAGCTAAATGCTAACATCAGCATGCTAACATGCACACAATCCTCCCATGGTGTTGTTTAGAAGGTATAATGTTTACCATGCACTGCAACCCTGAACTTATCGAGACATTCACCAGAGGAGCTGCATGTGAGAACTCAACTGTCCAGATCATTCGGTCCGGACATTAAACAGACTTTATCCTGCCAGCTGTCTCGTACAAAGTCTGTGTAATCGTGTGAATAGAGTTATTGTCAAATAACAAAGAAAAGCAAGAAGAAGAAAACAAACAATTCTGTTATGATGACGATACAAGTTTTGAATGACCAGTTCAGTGTGGTATTAAAATGCAACAAGGATAACCTCACCGTCGGTTTTGTCGCTGTTTGTTTCTTTTTGAGTTAATATAATAAATAGTAAAACGTCTTTTCTTCGGCCGATCTCCTTTTTTCTGCACCACGAGTTAAAGAAGACTTTTTTTGTGGTTAGTTTGCCACAACGCGTCCTACAACATATACACGCTACTAAACGTCATAAAGATGTATGTTACATTACATTGTTTAGGCGAGTGAACTCTACATCATTCTGAAATAAAAACAGAGTTTCGGTGGGTTTACTGTCCATTACTTCCCGGCAGTGTGTGCACGGTATCGACCCCTCCGTCTTTTCACGTCTTCGTGTGAGGAGCAGTCGGAGCACCTACTGTGGACTAATCTATATATGTCTCTCTGCCTACATCTTTGTCTCTCTCTCTCTCTCTCTCTCTCGCTCTCGCTCTCTCTCTCCCGCTCCATCTCTCTGAGGTCCTGGACGGCGTCATTAGCAGTCGGGGCTCAGAGTGCAACTCGGTGGGGCCCTGGGGCCGAAGCTTTGTGCCTTAATTACCCACCTAATGAGTCATTGGGAAAGTCACTGGGCCTGCTGGTGCCTCCCTCTCACTCGTTCCTTCTCTCTCTCTCGCGCTCTCGCTCTCTCTCGCCCTCGCTCTCGCTCACACACACAGAAACACACACACTTACTGTATTCACTTCATTCCCTTTGACGTATATGCTAATTACTCATTCACTCATTGGTGCACTTAATGACTGCAGTTGTACTTCCTTACTCTCTCTCTGATTTACACGCACACACACACACGCATGTACACACACACATGCACACACACACACACAGTGTGCTTGTTTGGTCCCTCAGTCTACATCCACAGTAAGCCGGCTAAATCTGACAAAGCTGTTGAAGTGTGAAACGGACAGATCCATTGGGTTTTTATAAAGATCTCACAGCTACTGTCGCAAAACTTGCTAAATCTCTTTCATTTGGCAGACAACAAAAATGTGCATCACAGACAACATATGGTAAGGAGCTGGAGTCTCAGCTGGATAAACCTCTGTTCTCTCCCCTCCTGCTCTCTCTCTCTCTCTCTCTCTCTCTCTCTCTCTCTCTCTCTGTGATCACAGCGTTTTAAAACAGACAATTCACAATGTAACGCATTTGTGCACATTTTTCTGTTTCTGTTGTCAGACCAGGCAAACAGTTTAATATCAACACCTGTATCAAGTGCTGACATTTATGCTAAAATATGCTCCAGGTTGCATTTACATGCGTGTAACGCAACAGCCGCTGTAGACAGCTGGACTGATGACAACTGAAGAGAATCTGTTTTTTTGGACGAACCTCCTGTGAGTAGCATTTCTACTGTTAACCTCGCTGTCATTGAAACAGAGGATAAAACTGTCGCAGTGATAACTTTCCGTAGTTACAGTCCTTCCTCTTAATATTATAAACCACTGTGCAGTGTTTTTGTGGTCTGATAAGCCACAATTACACAGATTTTGACCCAAACCATGGTCTTTTTCCTAAACTTCCCCAAGTTTCTGAGTATTAACAACATTAACCATGTGTCCCACGTGTTTAAAACTGCAAAGGGCTACCCGGTGCGTTCAAAAGTGACGCCAAGAGGTCCTGACAAAGCGTCGGTATTTGACGAGTTGGGAAGGAGAACTGGTTCTGGCATTACAAGCTGCACCAGTGAGAAGAAACGGTACTCACTTCCTGTCTCCTAAGTGGGCGTGGCCTCGTTTAGCAGTGGACGTCATGCGGATGGATGAAAGGTTATATTTGCATAATATATTTATATATTTATTTGCTACCATTAGATATTTTCACAGCTAACTACAAAATTAGCTTGTTGACGTTAGCTTAGCTGTGTTCTCGCGAGAGTGTCGCTGAGACAGAAACAGGTCTCGAACAAAGTTAATTTTCTCCTGATTTATCCGTCTGGAAAAATGCCGTTTTAGTGTCTGAATGTTTGGAAGATGTGCGGCTTGTGAAAACTGGGTCCAATATTTACTTTGGTGACTATGGGGCGAAAGAATCGGTTATAATCTGTGTTCACTTCTCCCATTGGAATCAATCCACTCTGACGACCTGCCGCTCGTCTCCTAAAGGGGCGGGGCACGTGACACAGATACAGGAAATTAATCTGTTGTGCCGTCTCATTTCTAAACCGTCTTGTTATAACTCAAAAAATCCTTCCTGCATCCTATTGTCTTGAAACAAGACGCCCTCACCAGCCTGTTTTTCTTTTTTGTTCTGAACACTCGTTCACGTTCATGTATTCACTCAATTTCTTTCACTTCCTTTGTATTGCTTCTCTTTCTTAATCACTCACTTGTTTCAGCTCACAAGTAGAGAAGCGATCAGATGCACCCGATCCACGAAACAAAAACTGTACGTTTGAGTGCAGTTAGTCAAATGAAATGATATTACAGAGCACCGTTTCTTCCACACACACACACACACACACACACACACACACACTCTCTCTGTGCCTTCACACCTCCTGCGCTCTCCCACCTCAAATTCACACAGTAACACAGCGAGCGGTGGGATCACACCTGCATGTCGAGCAGAACAGTCTGCTCCTGTTCACCAGATGCTGCGAGCGGACGCGATGACACGATGACGTGATGACACGATGACGCGATGACACGATGACACGATGACGTGATGACACGATGACGCGATGACACGATGACGCGATGACACGATGACGCGATGACACGATGACACGATGACGTGATGACGCGATGACACGATGACGCGATGACACGATGACGTGATGACATGATGACGCGATGACGCGATGACATGATGACGCGATGACGCGATGACGCGATGACATGATGACGCGATGACACGATGACGTGATGACACGACACGATGACACGATGACACAATGACACGATGACACGATGATACGATGACACGATGACGCGATGACACGATGACACAATGACACGATGATACGATGACACGATGACACGATGACGCTATGATGCAATGACACAATGACACGATGACACGATGACACGATGACGCGATGATGCTATGATGCAATGACACAATGACACGATGACACGATGACGCTATGACGCGATGACGCTATGATGCAATGACACGATGACGCGATGACACGATGACACGATGACGCGATGACGCGATGACGTGATGACACTATGATGCAATGACACGATGACGCGCTCATCATGTACCGAGGGTCGAATCCCACGGCCACCGAGAAGTGCGTTTATTAACAAATATTAATCATGTTTTCAGAGTAGTATTGATTTTCATCGTCTCTCATATCAGTGTGACATTAATCAGGAAATGGACATCTGATTTAACAACATCATTGCCAGAATGAATATTAATTTGAGCGTAGGGTTGAGAACCAGAAAACCAAGAACCGATTAGAACCGATTAGAACCGATACCAAAAAGAACCAGGTAGCCGTTAAAAAATGAGAACCGATTACAACCGAATCCAACTAACTTTAAATTGACTTATTTTAATAAAACAATAAAAGTCAAAGTAAGCTCTGAAAAGAATAAAGATACTTTTGTTTTCTAAAACTGGGATTCGATAAGAACCAGAATCAATAAACAGAATCAAATCAGAATCGATAAAATCAAACTATACCCAGCTGATCTCAGGTGTTTCTATTACATGGTTCCCACAGGTCCTTGAAATCCTTGAAAGTTTGTGAATTTGAGGGGGGAAAAAAACAAATTTTAAAACAGACATAAATAGCCAGGGCTCATTGAAAATGCTTGAATTTATATATTCTGTGCAAGAATAGAAATTGAATTTCTCAGCTGTCTGCATGTGTGTCTCCTGCAGTTGCATCATTAAGGACTTTAGGCAGCGACGGTTGAAAGGATGGCTTCTTTTTTCTTTTTCTTTTTTAAATTACTGTTTTTCAACTGTTTTTAAAATGTCCTTTTAATGTTTTATGTAAAGCACTTTGAATTTCCTTGTTGCTGAAATATGCTGTATGAATAAACTTGTAGCCTAACTGTATATGATGGGAGGACGACTGGTTTGCAGTATCCGTTACCACGGCAACCCGTTGGTATGTTTCACCCGTCGCTGATTAAAGTCCTCACTGTATGTGGAAGTACATTGCATTCACAAAAGAAAAAAATAATTAGACCTCACCTCGTAATTATGAGTTACTTTCTCGTAATTACAAGAAAATGTCTCATAACTATGAGAAAATACCTCGTAATTATGAGATCCCATAGTTTGTGAGATTTCTGCATTTTTCATCGTCATTGCATTTTTGCGACGGTCACGCGTGTGCATGATTGAAGTGGAACGATGCAGGTTAAACACGGCAAGCGAGCGAGAAAGCTAACGTTAAGCAGAGAAGCCTTTCTGTCTTTTGAATTGTTGTCTGTGAGCTTCTGTAAAGCTGCTAGTTTTTATTATAAACATTCTCAGTGTTGTAACAGGAATTAACCTTGATCTGTGTCTCTCTATTATGTTGAATTTGAGGGAATTGTGCCTGGAAAGTCATTGAAAATTCCTTGATTTTGATGTTTAAAAAGATGTGGGAACTCTGCTATTAGAACAGGGTATAATATAGCCACTAATTTCTACCATACATTTCTAAAAATGTCCACTAGTGTAAAATATGTCATAAACTCTACTTCACAAATGTGTGCAGACTGCAGTAAAGTTTGTTTTCCTTACTTCTGCAGTTTGCGATGTTGACAACTCACACACTCCCCATTGCAGCTCACCGTTAACGTAATGAGCACCAAAGCACGAGTTTGCAGTGGGGAGGAGAAAAAAAAAAAAAAAAAAAAACAGGAGGAAAATGGAAACTGGAAAATTGGTGGAGAATCTGCCCCGAGGCAAAAATTCAAAAAGCAAACTCGTGACCGGAGGAGCGAGGAAAATCTGGACGCGGGAAGCGAATGAGACACGCTTCTTTGCTCCTCCAACAACTCCTGTTAAGATGCCCTTGAGCAAGGTGCTTAACGGCCGACTGCTCAGATGGAGCTGCAGACTGGCAGCAGACTGGTTGTACTGGGCAGATCCCAGGTCTTCATGTCTGTAACTGAGCGAGTGTGAAGGGCGTTCCTGCATAAGACAGCACAGCAGAGACTTTCTGGGTAAATAAAGATAAAAACAAATGGCCGGCTAAATGCTAATGCAATTGCTTTCCTCTTTGTCTAGACGGGAGTACGTAAGGCAGCCTGGGTATGTTTCTAAATACATATGCATCTCTGTCCTGAGCTCCGGCGGAAGCTTTTACTGCGGAGAAAAGCGAGCCAAATTCATCTACTGCTGCCCGCTAAATGACTGGAAGACTGCTTTTTGAAGGCGCTCGGCTAAATGAAAAGGCGCCGGATGTCTTGATAGGAGGGAAAACTACCTGTAATTTGTTCAGCCAGTAAAAAGGTTTATATATAGAAAGAAAAACGGCTTTATCTTATCCTTCTGTTCTCTCTCTCTCTCTCCCTTTCTCTCAGGAATTAAAGTGCGCCTCCATCAGCAGTCTTCAGCCTGACAGGAGGCCTCCAGAGTACGTTTTGTCCGCTCGACGCCGCCTCCTCCGCTGACAGCCCTCAGTTGCCTGGAGACGTCGCTTGAGAGACAAGCTGGGGTAAATGAGCAGGTTGTTGATCAAAGCCCACGGAGGCTCCACACTGCTGCGTTTTCTGCAGCGCGCCTCCCAGGCGCCGCACACCACTTTGACTTCCTGTTCTCTGCTGTAACTACAAGTTGTGGGCTTCTAACACACGTGCACCCTGACATTAGCCTCCTGTCGAAAATCACATCTGAAGCGTTTTTCTGCTGAGATGTGTCGGCTTGATTGGGGGGTTTTTCTGCCATTAGCATTGCAAAAGAGTGCAAATTAGAATTTTAAAACACGGGGATCTGCCGTGATTAAGTTCTCTGACAGGCGCGGGATGTTGTGGTGGCACCGTGGGTCCGCCATTAGACGCTTTGTGCTGTTGATTGTGGTGCATAATTTGCTCTGAAGACTGCAACCAGAGCAAACAACCGGTGTTATTATTGTCGTTACCTTTCAGCCGAAAAAACTGAGTTCAGTGTCAGAGAGGGAAGAAAATCACCAGGTAATCTGTGAGTGTTTTATAAATTCAGAAATGTTTTGAGGACCTTTTTTTTTTTTTTACTGTAGAATGCTACAGGTGATTATGTAAAGTGGTGGCTGTGATGGCAGGTGTGTGTGTG
>JAOVVB010232663.1:0-10356 GCA_028570985.1 Heterobranchus longifilis
TACATTGTATACCAATAGAAACAAGAGTGTCTCTATCATACCTAATGTACTCAATGGTGGTGATTTTGCCGATTTTAAAACGCTGAAAACTAACTTAAAAAACAAAAACAAAGAAAAGGTGGTCGGAGCCGTCGTGACGGAAGCGGACCTAACCGGCGCCATCTTGTAGGCACTAGTTTGTATAAAAACCGAATTGAGTAGATATTTAGTTAATGTAAAACATCATTAGAATTCCTGAAACAGTCTTTTACACTCTCTGGTGGTATATAGCCTTATTAACACCTTTAATTTTTGTTATAACTAGATATTTTGTAAAATTTATTTTTCTTTATCTTTATAAGACTTCTCTTGTTTTTTGTAACCAGAGCACTGCTTAGAAGGATGGGTCAGAGGGGTGATGGGTCGTGTTTTGGAGCTACTAAAGGAGCATGAACAACCTGGTGAAGTTGTTGTGGTGTTGAAGAGGTCTGTTGTCCTTCAGGACCTGTGTGACTATGCAGTAGTTTTAGGAGTGGTGTTTGTTCAGGTCTGTGATTTGAACATTGAATTCCGAAAGGACTGGACAGACACCTATAAAGCCATCCAAATGATTTTTATTAGACTTACATTATTATTAGAGTTTCTCAGATTTACATGTTGAGAAACTCTTGCTTGATTATCTAGATATTTCTAAATGGTGCACCTAGGGTGGTGTAGTGGTTAACATTGTGGCCCCCACACCTCCAGGGTCAGTGGTTTGATTCCTCTGTGCATAGAGTTTGCATGTTCTCCCAGTGTTTAGTAGGTTTCCTCTGGGTACTCCAGATTCTTCTCACAGCTCAAGAAATGTAGGTTAGACTAATTCGTTTAGTGTGTGAGTAAGTATGTGTGGGTGGGTGTGCACCTATGCTTGGGTGCCCTGTGATGGGATGGCACCCTATCCAGGGTGTTTTTAACGTTGTGTCCTTCTTCTGGGAGTCTTCTGGGATAGGCTCCAGGCCACCCCTGACCCTGTACAGGATAAGCAGTATAGAGATTAAGTAAGTTGGTGCAACTTTCTGCACAATTGTAACACGGTATAACTGATACAACATTTTGCTTAATAGGTTCTCAAACAATTAGAGAATAGAGATAGATTCTAGCACTGAGGCAGAAAAGAAACTAAAAAACTAAACTGGTAAACAGCCAAGAAGGAAATGATGATACTGATACAGAGTGTGTAAAAATGCAATTCTGTCCTTTTTAAATCAGGGCCTAATACTTAAACACACCCACATTTATGGGACACCTCATTAGGGTCACGTGTTCAACTACTCCTTAACGTAAATATCTAATCAGCTAATCACATTGTAGGAACTCAGTTCATTTAGACATGTAAACATGGTAAAGACTGAGTATCAAAATTTGCAAGAAAGGTAAAATAAACAACTTATAGTTTCATGCTTGTTGGTGCCAACCATGGGCTGGTTTAAATATTTAAATATATTAAATATTTTTGAAACTGTTAATCGACTGAGATTTCCATGCCCAACCATCTCTAGGATTTACAGAGAATGGTCTAGAAAAAAAAGAAAATATCCAGTTACTCAAATAACATCTCTTTATCTTCTCTTAAAGAGCTTCCAAAGAACATCTCTAAACATGTCAAGCCTTGAAGCAGATAGGCTAAAGCATCAGAAGACCACACCTGGTGCCACTCCTGTCAGCTAAGAACAAGAAGCTCAATACTGGGGCACTAAATTGCAATAAATTTAAAATAATATGAATATTAAATAGTTTATAATGTCAAAACATATGCATTCAGTACTATTTCAGTACTGGACTATTTCTATTTTTTTCCTCATGACTTCAGGATGTTTACCTTTGTCGTCATTAATACTATTTTTATTGACATTGGAAGCCACAAACAGCTAGACTGCTGCTTACTCCATTAGGTAAAGTTTCCTGAGAGTCACAATACAGCATCTAACAATGTTGGAACTAGTTTACTAGTAACTTAATGACAAAACTGGTGACCAGAAATGTAACATGTTAAAAACTTTTTTTAAGCTGGACGTATTGTGGACTCTTTATTATTCTGGCGAGTATTTATTATTATTTTTTTTAAAATAAAAATATGTTTCAGTTAGCCTACAGGTATTTTAGACAGTTAGTGTTATATATGAGGCCGGTGTGTTTTCACTTACCGTTATACTGAGGCACCCATTACTGAGATGAGCTTAGCTAATGTTAGGTACACTGTACAGGAGCTAAGGAGCTAAACATTCATAATCATATCTATCTTTTTTCCCTCCACTTTGCCCTGACTTTTGCCCAGCAACAGCAGCCCCCTCCCCCCAGCACATGGCCATGCGAGCGCTCAGCTAATGAAACTTCAAGAAAACCCTGAAGTGTTTAACAGTTAAGAAGTAGCGGTGCTTCAGTACTCAGTATGTTAAGGGGTATAAAAATGTCCATGTTAGTTTGGCTTCATCTATGAGTGTTATATCGGTTCACTTATCTGTATGAAAACCGAATTGAGTAAATACCTGGTAATTTAAAACATCACTTCAAACATATAGTTAGTTACTCCTGAGAATGACAAAGTAAAACCCTTAAAAATATATAAATCAATGCATAGCTTTAAAACATCATTAGACTTCCAGAAACAGTGTTTTACACTCCCTGGTCGTATATAGCCTTGGAGCTACATGAGGTGCATGAACAAGCTGTTGGAGGGAACTGTAGTATTTGAGGATCTGGGTGACAATGCAGCAACTTTAGGAGTGATGTTTGTTCAGGTCTGTGCTTTAAACATTGAATTACAAAAGGACTGGACATACACCAAAAAAGCCATCTGAATGATAATTATTGGACTTAAAGAGACACGCTCCCCTTAGATTCACATGTCGAGAAACAAACTCTTGTTGCCATAGAGACTCTTTTTTTGTGTATGACGCATTGGGAAAAATAGGCTTCAAAAGTTAAATCTTTGGTAGTTTTTAAAAATGGTTATGATGTAAAAGAATCAGTAAGATACTGATAAGCATCTGGTGGTCTTCAGGTATTTTATTGATGTTTTAAGCAAAATAGAATGTGTATTTTTCTGTTTTTTGCAGATCACTGTTTTAACTTTGACAAGTTTTAGAAGATTAAATTTTTTTTAAATAATGTTTGTGTGTTTTAATTGTCGGAGTATTGTTAGGCCAACCTGTTTTATAGAAAAACAATCACTTTAACAAACTACATCAATGGAAGACAAGTTATCTTTTTGAGTAGATGAAAAGTTGGGCTAAGCAAACCCTAGAGAAATATAATTAATTGAGCCCACAACCAATACTACTTAAGCTGACTTGATTATTTGAGTTACAAGTTGAGTCAACTTGACATGACTACGTCCTCCCTGACAAAAACTGTTCATTTGATGATTTTCTTCAACAGTAATTATCTGAAACAAATTTATAAATTGTATATTATTCAAATAATATTAAAATATATGTGTAGCACAGGTTATTTCTTGCTCAATTATGATTTACTGAATTATGAATTACTTCTTGCTAAAAACAAAACCCCAAAACAAACAAAAGATATCATTATTAATTCCAGGGTGGTTAAATTTTTTTTAAAAAGACAATTCAGATTTATTCTTGAAGTTTAAATTTTTATAATATCAAAATAGATAGAAATGCAAAATATCTTGCTGGACATTTTGTGACTAGAGGTTTAGCTGACATCATAAACACTATATTAAAATTTTCTTGGAATCCACAAACACCAAAACTTCAGCTTATATGACAAAACTGTTATACAGTAATGATAATGAATACTGTCTAATTAAAAAAGCAGTTCATCTGATGAACACCATTGAAATCAGTGAATAAAAAACAGTTTTATAAGTTTTGAATAATTTACCATACCTAAAAAATGTGTGGTGCAGGTTAATTCTTGCTCGACTTTTCTCAGTCTGTACTGTTAATGCTATGTTTATTTTAGATGACTGATTCTGTTCATCTTTTTTAGACAGTGATTTTTTAACGATCAAATACAAATTAATTAGACTTTTTTTACTCCATTTTTAACTGTGACATTTGTCATTATGACCTTAGGAAATGTGTTGCTCATAAGGTAGGCACGCATTTTCAGTTATGACAACCACAGAATGTTACCCTTTAAGCACAGTATCAGCAGCCCACACCTACCAATGGTTTTTTTCTTTTTTTATCTCCATTGAAAACCACAAACAGCAGACATCCCCTTACTTGATTATCTAGAGCATTCACACACCTGCATCACAACATTTGACCATACAGCACCTGAACTCAACTGAAACAAACAGCTCATTCACTTTAGCCTTTACTGCAGCTTACTGTGTGTGATGTTGATAAGTGCCGAGCGATACATGCAAGTGCTGTATCCTGAGAAATGGAACAAACTTGGCAGAAAAGGACAGACGATCCTCCTCAGTGGGATGTGGATGTTAAGTGGAATATTGTCATCTTATGCTCTTGTACATCGGACCATAGAAAAAGACAGAAAAGGAATGATTCAATGCATGCGTGGTCGCAATAATGCTGAAAGACTGGCTACTTCAATCTGGGAGATTATACTGTTTGTGGTTTTGTTCCCCACCCTGACTTACATTTACATTCATCTTTACCGGGGAGTTAATAACTCAGCTTTCTTCAGCAGTCGCCCATTGACAAAGCTTGTGACTAGAATTGTCACTTGTTTCTTTCTTTTTTGGATCCCATTACAAATCTCCAACATTGTGATCATCGCTGCTGTGCTGCTTGGGAATGACAGTCTGTTAAAATCTGCTGTATCTGGTGACAGTGTTACTTCAGTTATAACTTTGATTAATAGTTGTGCCAACCCATTCCTGTATGCCTTCTCTGCTCGGGCTCTGCAGAAGCAAACAGCTGGAATAGAAAATGCTTAGTTCCTTTATCATGAAGAAGTTTTTAATAGTAGCGTAAATGGATTTTCTTTGAAACCACTGGTAGCTGTTGCATTTTTTAAGATCTTATCATTCTGAACGTCTTTGCTTCTCTATATTATTATTTTTGGCACCTTCTAATTGTGTATATTTTTGTAGATGACTGTAATCAGTTCATGATGAAGATGTATTTTCAAATTTTTCTTTTTTTTATAATCTTTCCAAGATTCATACCTTTTTACAGCCTGCACTGTAAAAGTTTAAATGTTTAATTTATTGATTATAAAAAAGTACAGTTTCTGGTTGTTTGTTGTTTTTTTGTTGTTTGTTTGTTTGTGTACTTAATATTACTAGCCTATCTTGGTTTTAATTGAAATCAAAAGAGGTTGAAAGCTTATATTTGGAGCTATACACCACAAAGACATAATAAAAAAAAGAAATGTTTCTAAATGGTGCATCTGCAAAATTTTAAGAAAGCATGGGTGTTACTCAAACTATGCAAGTGTTTTCTTGAATGTATGTTGAATGTATGACACACAAACTTCCCTTGATTAACCCACTATTACTGCCACTACTGTGGGAAATTTTTATTGAATTTCAATTATTTTTTAGGGATTTAGTACTCTAAGTAAGCCAATGTCCTGTTTAAAATAGGTTTAATGTCTATTACCCAGAAGGCCCCTGTGAAAGAGCAGGCCCTCTGTTCTTCTGTTGCATCAGAGAAAAACATAGGCCGTGCAGACACTCAATTTAGGAAGGTAAAAGGATACATAGGCAAGAGGCAGAGATAAACTGTTCAAACAACTTTAATAGTAATATTATAATCTAATATAATATCTAAACTAACAATATACTAATAATACTTACTAATCTTATTTTATATTATTATACCCCTTTTCTAACCTTACTCAAGTAGAAAATTGCAGAAAACGCTACAAGAGCGTAACCAAAGGATGACCCTTATACACAGCGAGCGAGAAATAAGGAACTTTTAAGCAGAGAGATCGTAATGGAAAAGTGCAGAAAGTACTTTGCCAAAATAAGATTAACAGAGACACTTAGGAAAAGTAAAAAAAAACAACAACTTTTTTTTCTGTTTTTTTCTGGACATAGAGCACAGATGGCCAGACTTACCGTTTTTAAAGCTAAGAAACAAAGCGATCAATAGTTCATAATCAATTACTATCCCTTACTACACTTTATATTAAACTACATAACCAAAATTCAATCAATGAAGGTTGTAATTTTTTGAATATTAATTAATAAATTATATGAACTAATATAACTATAATTACTAATCCATAATGTATACATATATAATATCAAACGTCAATGTTTCAAATCATATAGGTTAATAATCAAATTATGATTTAAAAATAGGATTATTTTATGAATTAAAATTTTAATGATCTGTCTTTTAAATAAGGAAAAATAATTACAATAATTATGCAATAATAATAATATTTAAAATAATATAATCTAATGCAATCAAGCTTTGACAAAATTAATCTTATTGACCCTAACCGTAATTAAGTTCAATAATTACCTAATTATATGATCAAGATTATAATCTTGAGATCATAAAATAATAAATAAATAACATACTGTATAATAATAATAATAATAATAATAAATGTATTAACAAATCAATTATTTCCATAATTTTAAGCATACTAAGGACAGGTGAGACATGACTGTTGGGAAAGGAATAGGAAAATAAGAATAAGATTATTACGCATTTTTTAAAAAAAAGGTCAAAACTTTCTTAGATGAAAAATCAGCACTAGTGGTTGATATTCTGATTAGAAAAAGAGGAACAAACCAAACTATCTCTCTCTGAAAAAAGAAAAAGGAGAATGTAATTTTTGGAGGCCCGACCCAGGCATGAATAAATAATAAGAAAAAGATGAGGTAAGAGTGGAAAGAGTATGGAATTGGAGTTACCACACCACTAGGCAGAACATATTAACATATACCTATTGAATGTTAAATAAAAATCGAATAAAACAAGGAGGAGCGATGAAACACTTGTCAGGTATATAAACCCATGTAAAATAGGGAAGGGATGGACTCCGGGGACTCCGTAGTTGGAGCTTTGTGGGGTGTCTGTCTTTCTGACCGGTTCAGAGCTGTCTATTGTCTGTACATGTGTCTTCAATAAACTTCTTTGCTTTATCTCTACTGCAATGTTGTTTGGATTTGTTTGGTTTTGTTTAAAATTTGGTAAGATCTGATAAAAAAATTTCCACAACACTACCATACTGTTGGTAAATCTGCTATATATTTGCATTTCTTCAAAATTCCACAATAATCATATCAATCAAAATTAATCCACTGCCAAATATACTGTAGAGCTTGTAAATACTTGAACATGAGTTTACACTGGGGTACAGCAGCTCAATACTGGAGTACGGCCCCAGTAAATGAATTTTGCAATGAATTTAAAATGGTATAAATATTAAAAGGTTTACAATGTCAAAACATATGCATTCAGAACTGCAAAATACCTTGCTAGACTATTTCTCTTTTTTTCATGACTTCAGGAAATGTACCTTTGTCTTCACAAATACTATTTGTATTGACATTGGAAACCACAAACAGCTAGAGTGCTGCTTACTCTATTAAGTAAAGTTTCCTCTAAGCCACAATACAGTATTTAACAATGCTGCAACTCAACTCATCAAACAGCTCAATCACTGCTTTTGTCTCAATCGAAAACCTGATTGCCAGTAGTGTGCTGGCAGTTTGCTTCATACTGTACTTAGTGTCCCCGATAATATCACAGTAGTTTACAGTATTGTCTTTTATAAGTTGTGAATGATCTATAATATTTAATTATTTGTGTAGTATAGGTTATTTCTTGCTCAAATATGATCTGCCTGTACTCATTATAGACTCCCCAAAACAAAAAGCAATAAATACTGTAAGTAAATGAATAAATAACTTTACCTAGCTTGTAATGTAGATATCAAGTTCATCGTTTTCCATTCTTTTTTTTAATTGTAAATATGAGTTTGGTTTTGATGCTTAAAGAAGATCTAGAATTATAATATAAAAAATATATTTTGGTCATCTTCCTCAACTGTACGTTTTGTGACGTGCCTTTCATAAATGTATTTCTCATACACTAGACATGCCTTTTTTGGCATTAATACCACAGAGAAAATCTCTGCATGGCTGGGCTGTTGGCTTGGTCCTGTGTAAGCTTCTCTCCTATTTGGTGTACTTCAGTATCTACTGCAGCATACTGTGTGCAATCTTGATGAGTGTCCAGCGATACTTGCAAGTGCTGCACCCTGAGAGATGGAATAAGCTTGGCAGAAAAGAAAAGAAGATCCTCCTGAGTGGGATGTGGATCCTAAGTGGAGTATTATCTTGCTATACTCCCGTACAGCGCACTGTAATCCAAGACAGAGAGGGGCGGCTTCAGTGCAAGCGATGCTACAGACATGATGTGGAAAGTGTGGCTACTTTAATCTGGGAGATTACAGTTGTTGCACTTCTGTCCTGCACAGTGACTTACTTCTACTTTCATCTTTACTGGGAAGTTAATAACTCAGTGTCACGACACGTCAAGCCACAGCCCCGTCATGCTCACCTGAGAACTCCCATTCCATTCTTCCAACCACCTCTTATCTCTTACCGCCACTCCACTCTCCACACACCTGTTCACTATCAGTCATCACCCATCATACCTATTTAAACCACGCCATGACACCACCATGTCGCCAGAGTATTGAGTGCCTTTTGATAGCCCAATTCTCCAGCGTTAATTCCACGTCTTGACTACCTGTTACTGACCACGCTTCGTCTTTTTCTCGACCCCGTCCTTGTCTCACGTTTGGATTCCACGCTCACTGACTTTTTTTATCGACCTTTGGATTTTCTACAACGACTACGAATTTGGATCACGGACTTTCTCTTGTCTCTCTGGCTCTGAACCTCGCTCGGCTTCGACCACAAATAAGCTTCTGAAGCCCGCCACCAACCTGTGCGACATCTCCATCCTCTCACCGGCTCTCCACGTCTCTGCAACACTGCGCGAGTCGCGCTGCACACAAAACTTCCTCGAAGGCTCTTTGGAACAGCAGGAAATCATACAGATCTCTAATACGCTTCAAACTATCACCGAAACCTTGCAATCTCTTTCCACTCAGATTCAGAATCAGCCACCTCCTGCACCCACTCTGCTACACCCCCTCCCGGTGGTCTCTCCTGCCCATGAGCCACGCCTCCCTGCTCCGCCTACCTATGACGGGAATCCAGCCACATGTCGCTCCTTTCTATCCCAATGCTCCCTCGTTCTGGAACTGCAAGCCACGTCATTTCCCACAGAGCGCTCTAAGGTCGCCTACATCATCACCCTCCTCTCTGGAAAGGCGAGAGAGTGGGGAACGGCACTGTGGGATGCTCAAGTTCCGTGTTGCTTTACTTATAGAGCTTTCACTGAGGAGATGAGGAGGGTTTTTGATCGTTCCTTCACAGGACATCAGGCAGCGAACCAAATCCTTCAGTTACGCCAGGGAGCACGTTCTGTCTCCGACTATGCCATTGATTTCCGGACTTTGGCTCCCTCTTGTGACTGGGACGAAAAGGCTCTTTTTGACTGCTTCCTCCATGGGCTTTCAGACTCGGTTAAAGACGAGCTCGCGGCTCGTGAACTCCCCTCGGATCTGCAGGGACTCATTGATCTAGCGACACGTATTGACGCCCGCAAGCGGGTTCGCCGATCTGAACGGCAGCCCTGTTTCACACCATGCACCCCTGCACCGGCCTTAGTCACTCCCGAGGCACCCCCCGAACCCATGCAGATAGGCCGCGCCCGCATCTCACCCAAGGAACGCCAGCGCCGCCGAGACGACGGCGCCTGCTTCTATTGCGGCCAGACCGGTCACGCCGTACGATCCTGCCCACTAAAAGGTCAGGCCCCCCCGTAATTCTGGGGATACAGGAGGGGCCAGCTTCTAGTTCGTCCCCGGACCAGCGATCATGTTTTTCAGTGACCTTGACCCACGGTGACCGATCCTATGCCACTTATGCTCTAGTGGACTCTGGGGCGGACCAGAACTTAATTTCCTCCTCTATTGTCTCCGAGTTTCGAATTCCTCTCACACCCCTACACCAACCTTTTACTGTTCAGGCCCTTGATGGTAGCAGTCTAACTCCCATTACTCATCGCACCACCCCCATTACCCTACAGTTCTCAGGCAATCACATCGAGACCATTACATTTCTAATCATTCAGAACGCTCATGCACCCATTGTGCTAGGGCTCCCTTGGCTAAAATTACATAACCCCCACATTGATTGGATAAAAAGGAGCATCCTTGACTGGAGCCCCACCTGTCTCTCCTCATGTTTACACTCAGCTCTCACGGGCCGCATCACGCCTTCGTCACGAGAGGAGATCCCCGATTTAACCAAGGTTCCGCCTGAATACCACGACCTGCGACAAGTGTTCA